>ML796103.1:525349-566622 GCA_009831015.1 Picea engelmannii
AGCATGTTTCACTTTTGTGTTGCAGCATCTGTGTTCGCTTCCAACAGTCGTGTTTCAGCATTCGTGTTGCAGCAGTCGTGTTTCAGCATCTACGTTTCATAAACAATCGATTGCCATCAATGACAACCTTGATCATCTGCGTCATTCTTGCTGTAGCCATATTTCCAACACAGTGATGAAAAGGGAATGTATGGCTTACCTGTGGGTGCTTCTGAAGAGGGTGAGATGCACCTTGTCATGGATGCAAATGTTTCCAATCCCATTCATGCCTTTTATCTTTTTATCTTATTTATTTTTCTTTTAAGAGACTAGTTAGGGGACACTTTCCTAGCATGGTGACCAGTGGTGACAATGTTACCCATAAGCATTTCATGAAAATGAGAAGGTTGTCTCGTGATGAGACCCCCTTTCTCTTGGTTATGCCACCAAGAGCCACTACCCTGGTGTGGTGACCAGCTGAATGGTAGTGTCATACCACTACATGTCAATGGACCTAATAAGCTGGCTCGTGATGAGACCCACTATCCTCCAACTAGGTCTTGATTTTATTATTTTACGGTTCCCTCTGTTTCCTGTTGAGAATCCTTTTATTTCTTTCTTGGGGATCCCTGGGTGAAGAATATGAAGGTTTCATTCTTTTGGATTTTATCTTTTTCTACCTACTTTTACCCTTTAGGCATTTATCCCCTTCTTCCCATAAGGTAAGGTACAACCCTTTGCTAGCTTGGAAAACCCAATGCCTTGACCAATGTATGGGATGGATGAGAGGAAAAAGATGAAAAGTGGTAAGTATGGTGGGAACGAACGATGTCATTTCATGAACTGCCTCCCCCCCCAAGTGGCAACTCAAACCCTATGGGAACCAACTTACTAGGGAATCCTGTCATTCCCCCCAGGTGTGGTCAAGTGGAAAGGCATAAGGTCCAAGCACACGTTAGAAGTAAAAATAAGTAAATGCACATATTCAAATGTTTTGAGAATCAGAGTGACACATACCATGATACCTGAACTCATTACCTCATGGAGAAATACCCACTGTTGCTGAAGGACCAGGCCGATGGGATTGATGTTGTTGCTGCTAACAAGGTGGAGGCACTGAATAAGAAGAAGGATGGGCTCTCCAGGGCCAGACTCAAGTCAATATGGCTCTCGGTACTCCATGTCCAGGACCTGTAGGCCTTGAGACATAATCTCCTTAGTTATCCCTAGGCTAGGGGATAACATCTGGCTCCAACTCGGGGACATGTGTTCATTGTAGAGTGCATGAGAACCTCAACATCTCTGGCATAACCTGTGACCTGCTTGATCTCAAAAAAACATTATTAGTAATCATTTGGGGTGGTGATATCACCCCTGACTCATATATGGTACATAAAATGAAAATAAATAAGCATATATACAATGGAAATATAACTACTCTAGCATGAAATACAGATGGTATATATAATGAATGAAAATTTCTACCTACTTACCTGCACTTACATCTGAATTCAAGTCTCTGCCCCCTGATGGGGTTTGAGGAGGTGCCTTCTAACTGGTAATGGTCGCCTTCTTCCTTCCAATGTAGACAAATAGTAGGCATCATCGACTGACTTTATTCCAACTATGAAGGGTCTGAGCCAAAATTGTGCACTTCCCTTGACATTAGTAGGCTCTCCCTTATTTCTGTCCCACATCCAGACTGTATCTCCCTCTTTGTAATCCTTGGTCTTGAACTTGGTCATTTCTTGCACAAACCTAGTGTGTTGTCTTAAGGGAGGAGGTTGGGGTTATGCTATGAAGACTTCTTGATGGGATGGCTAGATCAAAATATCATCTTCTTCTTTCTTTAAAAATTTGACAGTCCCAACTTATTTGTCCTTGCATTTGTCTAGGAGTTGCTGATACTCTTCCTTCTTTGTCCATTGTATTTGATTGAATTCTTTCTCTGAAGAGAAAAGAAAATCATTAGGGGAAAATAAAGGAATACTTTCTTTGGTTGGCTCATGTGTTTCTCTAGTTCCAATATCATCCCCTTCCCATTTGACGAAGCCAACTCCTCTCCTTCTAAATCTTATCAAATAGTCATCTTTTTGTGTAGAAGAATAGTCATCCCAGTCTTCAGAGATGTTAGAGGCATCATCAGGATAATCACCCCAATTTGTATCTCTTTCTTTCTCTAGAATGATGGGTCGGGGTCCTACCAAAGCACTATCCCTTATGTATGTTTCGTGCAACTGCAACACCTCATCATTAACTAGTGAAATCTTGTTCTCGTGATTGCTAGGAATATTCTGGTCACCCTTTCCCTTGGTCCATGCTATCTCACCAACATTGTCTTCTTCTGTCAAGGGAAGAGTGGGACAACCTTGAAACAAGCGTGGATATACCAAGTTGTAGTCACTATGTCCATGATCATCTATTAGCAAGGAAGTGAGAAAGGGTGTTCGCTCATTTTTCTCAAAATGACCAGTTTGTGATAGCGTGGAAGTTTCTTTGAACAATAGCTGGTCATCTGGGATTTGCTTCGTCAAATAAGGGATTTCCAACATTTCATGAATCCCTTTAATATTTTGTAAGATATATTCCATACTAGTGCTCAAGTTGGTCCTATTATTGCTAGGGTTTGGGAAATGTTGGGGTGGATTTCCAGCATGCGCCTGGGGCTCTTCAAGCTCTACCCTTGAGTTCTCATTTGTTTGACCCAAGTATTCAATCTTAGGCTTCCTCACGTCTTGATTTTCTTGGATTTGACTTGGTATGAACAAGGTGAATATGGAATATACAAAATTAGGTTTCTCATGAGTAGCCTTTGGGTGATAACGTTCAAAATATGAGTCCTTGCATGACTAGGTCTTAGGATCATCTTCTTGTCTTGCAACATTTTGTAGGTTCAAAGTGTTCAGACAAATGTGTTCTCTTGGAGTATGCGATTTTATTGTTTGAGGAGGTCTCATAGAAAGAGGCTTTTGGATTTGTGATAGTTACCTTTCTAACTGAGTGATTCTTTCGGAGGTACTTAGATCCTTAGAGGGTTCATGTTTTTTTGAAACATTTAAGGCATCTTTCATGTTTGAGAAACATGTGCTCCATTTCCTATGGAAAGTATTTTTTTCTACCTCTAGAATCTCTAGGAGGTCATGCTCTATTCCTCCCATGCTTTCCTTATTTAGCTCCCAGATGTCATCATTGTTCAAAAAATTTACCTGATGGGTGGCACTGCTGAACTTAAGATTCTCTTCAATCTGGAAGGAAACGTCTTGAGCTTCTTCAGGGTTGTAGGTAATCGATCATTGAGGGTAAGTTGTAAATTTCCTTCAAAGGAGTTAAGGTAATTTTGGAGAACAACGCTCTTTGGGAGAAAGTTGGGCTGAAGTTTTCTAATGAGAGTGTTGAACCTATCATTGAATTCCCTAACGTCTTCGTCTGTTTGTTTGCAAACTTCGAGGTATTGAGAGTAAAAGGAGGCCATACTTTCTTATTTACACCATCTTTTATTGAAATCTTGTTCAAGATCTTTAGGGGTTTTGATGCTTCCATTCGGGAGACCGTTAATCCAACCTATGACACTTCCAGTGAGTGAGATTACAAAAATACTCATGAAGGTGTCAGGGTGTTCTTCTCCCGATTGGTGAAATTCATATTCCTCATAAAACTTATCCTACTGTGATTTTCCATAAGATCCTACTTCTCCCAACTATTTAGGTATCCAGGAATCAGTCTCTTTGGGAAGATCATGTAATCCTCCTTGGGTGTTTGTTAAATCCAAAGGGCCAAAAATTTCTTTGTGAGACCATTTAGGAGGATCTATAGGGGTAATAGGAACTACGGGAGAAGAAGAAAGTGTGTACTGACATCCACTATGGGTCGTCATTTGTGAAGTCGCCAGATAGTTTTCTTGAAACTATCAAAAGGGAGGAGGGGATCACCCTCAATGGATTCGTTGGGTAATATTTGTAAAGGAAAGGCTTATCGAAAAGTGTCATCTTTGGGGAGAATTGACTCATTGTTCCTCGACAACGACGCCAAAATGTTATCGTGCAATTTTTACTTTGATCAGAGGAAAGGTTAATGGAGAGAAAATTGGTGTAACTTGAGGTTATCCTATCACTGTCACCTCAATAGGATGCCTCTTTCTATTTAGGTTTGATGGCCTAGGGGAGACGTCCCCAATGACCTAGGGGTTTGAAAAGGCAAGGTTAAGATGTCTATTAAAAGGTCCCCTCTCACAAGTCATCACTGATCAGAAATTTATGGGGTTTTAACCAATGAAATAGTGAAATATCAAGATGTACATGCCCAGAACAAAGCAACAAGAAAATATGTCTTTTGCAAGTACAACTTGTTGATAGTACTTCATAAAACCAGGGAATTCATCAATAAAAGAAATGGTTGATATAATGGTGAAGTAAACATAAATTTGTAGCAACAATATTTAAAATACAACAACTTCACAATAAATGCCTTAATATAGCTTCAAAATGACCAAGAATAATCACTTATTAACATCAAAATACTAGCATTTGTTAGAAGCAAGTAAGGCAATGCATTAATCAACTTTTTCAATTGCTTTTAGATTCTTTTAATGCTGAAAAATATGGATGTAGATTACTTTAGTAACAACAACAACAAAGTTAGCAGGTTAGGCTATTCTGATGTTAGAAGTGGTTAGTAGCAGGATTAAAGTGTAGGTTTTGATAGTTGTTTTGGTCTATCACTCAATAGGAAGTATTAGATTAGTGCCTTTAGGGAAAATGGAGTCTATTAGGTGGCAGAAAATGTTGAAGGAAAAGGATGATAGTAGGAGAGCCAAAGACAAGATAGAATAATAGTTGAAGTGTTGGTAACCCAAGGCTTCAACTACCAAACCCTAGGGGGGAAATATCTACTAAGGTGTAGGTAACCCTATGACTTAGTAGTTTTCCTCCTTATTTGGTTAAAATGTGAAGCAACTAATGGCTTGGATGAAGAAAAAATTCTAGGGTGTTGCAATGGCAAGACCTCTAGCAAAAGCTTCAAGAAAAATCATCTTCTTGGCAAAATCTAGTAGGTAAAAGCTCCTAAAGTAAGTACAATAACATGTGCTTGGATTCCTAGGGTTTTAGACTAGCAATTTCATAATATTAATGTAAATTCAAGATAAACATAACCATAACCATTCAATTAAGAATAATTGTAGAAATCTTACTTACATTCATCAATAATCATCAAGAAAACCCCCAGTTGAACACTTCCACCAATAAAATTGCCAAAATAGTCCAAAATTTGCCTCCTTGAACAAGTGTGACTAATGTTTCAGCCAATAAACCCTAAGTAGGGCACAAATTTCAGACTTCACTAAGTGTGAGTGAAAGATGATGAAAAATACAAGGGTAAAAACCCTTACTTATACAGTTTCAATGACCAGAATTAGGTCAAAAAGGTCGACATGGCCAATTACATGTAATATCTAGTTTTTACATTAAATGATATAATACAACCCTAAATCATGCAAAAAAGGTGACATCATGCCCTTTTAGGGTGACGTTAGGACTTTTTAGGGCAATGTTGGCCTCTAGGAGCAAAACGTTAGGCCTCCTTGGGCCTCTGGATCAAACCACACGTGCCACTTGGCACACAACTTCCTCCAAAGTGTCCAAAACGATGGGTGTTGTCATGGGTAACATGGGTGATGTCATGGGCCTTCCAAGGCATACATCATGGTGAGAAGGGAAAGACCCCCCTAGGTCTAGGCATGCCAGATTATCTCTAGTGGAACCTCCTCCTCTCTCATTGGTGCAAACCTCAGATCTATCTCTGCCCCTGGCTAGGGTCTCAACATCCATCTGGTGGGATTTTATCCCTATGGAGGTCCAAACTAATCATCTCCCCATGTGTACCTGTATTTTAGGTGTGGCCCTGCAACAACAACAAGCACGCCCTCCATGGGCTCATAAGTCACAAGGATCATAGCAATGTCAATTACATCTAATAATCAAGTTATTTAAACATGTGCATGAAACCCCCTTTCCCAGAAAAGTGCTCAAATACGTCATGCTATTCTACAAGCCAAGTTTGGAGGGGATGCTAGGATGTCCTATTGGGCTAGTTCTCATTGGATGTGGATTGTTTCTGGGTGAAGACAAATCCATGCCATGTCTATGTTGATAATTGTAGCTATGTGAGACATTCTCCAGCTTACAAAACTGAGAGAAAGCCCCTAAGAGGGGTGTGTGGTTCCTATCTGAGATAGAGCTGGAACATAGAGATGACCTCCTCCTTATAGAGAGTTGAGAAGAACTCTAGATGATTCTCCTGTGGCTGAGCATAAGGTGAACGTGTGAAATCCCAAAGTGTTGGGTGCATCGTCATGAGAACATAAATGAAGATGATGTATTAGCCTCCTCTGAGTAGAAGCGTTGATGGGAAAATACAGATGACTCTCCTATGTAATGCAATGGGAAAGACGATTTGTTGAGTGGACGTGCCTGTGGACAAGCACAGGTGAACGTGATCCTAGTGGTTGAGCACTAGTGAAGAAGTGGTTCTTCTATGTAATGCAGTGAGCCAGTGATATGGACATCCCTATGGATGTGCCCATAGTGGATCATAGGTTTAGTCTAGTATGGTTGTGCCAATAGACACTTTTGTTGATAGGTTCAGTCTAGTATAATTAAAGGTAAATTCCCCATTGAGGAAATATATCTTTTGTGTGAGTTTGGAAATTTCAGCAAGTACACCTTGGAAAAAGTGTGCACCTCTCTTGGGTGCTAGTCTTCTAGGGTTTAAGAACCCTCTTATGTGCTAGCTTTTCTTAGTGGTGAAGGTATTTCTCTTGAAGAATATAACAAATGATTTGGCTGGGTTTTCTTCCCTTGTTGAGAAGGGTTTCTGAGGATACTTCTTGTGTTCTTGTGCATGGTGCTTCTTCTAATGATCTTGGTTTCTGCAACATTAATGGTTATAAAATGATAAAATGGAATGAAATTCATGCTTAACCATTCTTATTGAAAAATCAACATGGTATTAGAGCATAGGTATTGAAGAACCCTTGCACAATATTTCAAAAGGCTAAATTGCCCTCCTTCTGTAGCTCCGTATGACCTTTAGGGTTTCTGCAGAAATTTGTATGACCCTCACTTGATCATCCCTTTCACCTCTTTATAAGTGGACGTTGGAGATAAAAATTGGACCACATTATACGACCCTCCTCAGTGCATCTCAAAATACCTTCAAAATCAAATTACGAGGATTTTGAGTTTTTGGCCCTAGGGTTTCTAGGGTACCGAAATTTTCTGCAGAATCTTGATCTTAGATTTCTGGAACTTCTTGAAGAAACGTTTTTCTTAATTTAGAAAG
The DNA here is from genome assembly GCA_009831015.1 of Picea engelmannii. Classification (NCBI taxonomy): domain Eukaryota; kingdom Viridiplantae; phylum Streptophyta; class Pinopsida; order Pinales; family Pinaceae; genus Picea; species Picea engelmannii. The sequence goes on from ML796103.1 coordinate 532,667, forward strand.
CATTTCTGTGACTCTATCAAGTTGATTGTTGGAAGTCATAAGTCCAACAAATCCAAGGTTACTAATTCAACCTAATCATCAGGTTTTCGAAATCCAGTTGGCAAGAGTTTGAAGAAACCAAAGAAATGAAGAACAAAGCCTTATTAGAAGATAGGCTTGATGGAGAAAGCAACTTCAGCTACTGGAAATCAAGGCTTCAGGTCACCCTTGAAGAATATGACCTTTTGGATGTTGTTACTAAATCCTTACCAGACACAACTACAAATATAAAGAAGAAGATAAGAAAGGAAGAATATTTCAAAGAAAGAAAATTAATCATCTACTCAGTAAGAGATCATCTCTTACCTTGTATTTCCAACCCGAAGACAACTTATGATATGTATGAAACATTAAAAGAAATGTTTGAAACTGGCAACACCCTCAAAGATCTTACCTTGAAGAGCCAACTTTAAAGTACCAAGATAACTAAAGGTGACACAGTTTCCATCTTCTTTATGAAGATATCAGAGATTAAAGAACAACTAGAAACCATTGGAGAAATCATGTTTGATAGAGAACTTGTCTTAACCACTCTCAACAACCTTATAAAATAGTGGGAGCCTTTTCTTCAGAGTATCAGTGGAAGAGAAGCTCTACCAACCTTTGATAATCTATGGACAGATTGTACTCAAGAATAACTTAGACTTAGAAATAGAGGAGTGGAAGACTCCTCAGAATAAAATCATGCTCTTGCACTTCATACAAAGAAAGGAGGAAAATTAAAAAGAAGAGATGTTTCAGAAATTTAGTGCTTCAGATGTGGCAAATATGGACATTATTCAAGAAGTCGTCCAACCATGAAGAAGGGAAGAAAATATGATTCCACCACTGACATTGATCCAGATCTACCTCAAAAGAATGAATATAAGAGAGAGGAGAAGTACTTCCTCTAAAAATCTAAAACATGACTACAAACCGGGTAAATCAATTGATCTCTAATTTTATAGTTGATTGCATTTTTTTTTTAAATAAATGAAGGATATTATCCCTAGTATCAGAGACCTCAAATACTTGGACCATTATCCCTGGTATGGGAATCCAAACCATATTTGATTTATTATTATGCGAGACAAGCAGAGATGTTGTCCTTAAAGAAGAGACGCCCATTCAACAAACCCAAAGTATCATATGGAGATTGATAGTGAGACAATACCTTCTCCCCCTTCAACGGTTCAGAGGGAGACAAACATTATTCCGACTAATCCAGTTTCTCTAGTTGATATAAACAGAGATATTACAATGGGGCATAAAATACATGCCTAGGATCTACAAAAATCTACTAGAAGACAAAGAGACATACAAGTCCCTCAAGGGACACCTTGAGAAAGAAAAAGAGTTTTCAAAACTATCCTTCATTCATGAGCCACTTTATTGAAGAAACAAAAAGAGAAATAAGTATGGCAATATGCCATAACAAAAGAATACCAATATATATTAAAGAATGATGTATAAGATATTATTCATAAACCAGAAGGGAATTTTGTGGTAACTTCCAAGTAGATAAAACATGCAGTTGACGAAAGTGTCAAGAAATACAAAACTAGAGGACTCTCACAAACAAAGGGAGTTGTGTATTATGAGACACTTGATCCAATGAGACCAATACACTTCCATGTGTACTACCATTCATGATTTGGAAACAATATCATATAAATGTATTATTGATGAGTTTGAGTCTCAACAAGAGTATTGTTGATCCAAAACCTATATTACTATAGTGTTGGTGACAAGAGCCTATTTTTTTTTGATAACTTATTCAAAAAGCCTTATTGTTGAAAATAAGCAAGCCTTGACTTCTTATTTTTGAGATGAAGGATCTGAGTATGATGTACTACTTCTTGGTACAAGAAGTATGATAGAGGACCAATGAGATTTTCCTAAGTCAAGGAAAGTATACAGTGAGAATATTAAAGAAGTTTAGTATAACAGAATGCAAAACCACCGTGATGGATTTGAAGAAAATGAATGATGATGCTTCAGACAAGAAGTGATCCACAACTGATTGGACCATTGATGCATATGGATAACACCATACCTGATTCATGCCCTTTGATGAGTGTACTTAGATAATCCATGAGACAACCAAGACAGATTCACTTGATAGTAGTAAAACATATATTGAGATATGCCCCCAGTGTGGACTTGAGTTTACAGGATATGCAAATACAGATTGAGCAGAGAGTATAGTGGAATGGAAGAGAACATCCGATTGTTGTCTTATAATAAAAGTTGTATTTAATCACTTACTAGCCAATTTCTCACTTACTAATCCAGTGATTTAATCACTTACTAACCTTTGACATATATTTGATCACTTACTAACCTTTGACATCGATGGAAATTTATTCAACAATTGAGTGCCTGAGTGGATCTAACCATTGGTGGATGCCATAAACTGTTTTGGTTTGAAGGGTCGTCCAACTTTGGCCTGGAAAAAATGATGACCAAAACTTGCTACAAAATATCGAGTACCATGTTGATTTGACAGACTCAAGGGTTCTTGGTGTTGCACCAAAAAATTTCCCTTCGACTACACTCTGAAATGATAGTGAACAAGAAATTATTCAAGAGGGTGACTCGCCGGTATTCATTTTGTTCATCACAATTCTGTCTCAACAGAATATACAGTCACCATGACAACTCGACTCGACCAGTGTAGTAATTGAAATTGTCTCATTCTTTCATTTTCATTATTTCATTCTTTCAAAGCACTCGACCATGCGATCCCCTGTATTCCAATAGTCCACTTTGTTCATGTAACTCGGTATTCTTGTCCACTGTGTTCATGTAACTTGGGTTCTCGGTACTCCACTATGGTACTTCTTGACTTCATGTTGACATCAATTCCAACATGATATTTCCATCAATCTCCCCCTTTGGAATTGATGACAACACATCGTAAAAAAATTGCTCCCGTAATAATGAGTAATTTTTATACCATTATTTTCTCCTCCTTTGACATCAATGTCAAGGCCTCTGATACTAGAATGAGGTTCATCACCAATTTTCCGTTGCTCAACCTTCTTTTGTTTTGAGTGACAATACTTGTCATTTTTTTCCTTTGTCTTATGTCAACAACATTTGTTTTTAAATTTTTTTTTTAGTGAACCTTTTTCCATCCTCTCTTTTTGATAGCTCCACCTATCAACATTTCTCCCCTTGTCATCATGATTTTTTTTTTTATTATTGTAGGGAGATTACTCCCAAATTTTTCGTTAGATGTTCAAATGATTCTTTAGGCAGGGGTTTAGTGAATATGTCTGTTATCTTCTCCTTTGAACCAACATACTCCAATATAACCTTTTTGTCACTAACTTGCTTTCTAAAGAAATTATATTTGATGGGTATATGTTTGGTCTTTGCATGCATGAATGGATTCTTGGAGATGCTAATGGAACTTGTATTGTCACAATAGATATGTATCGACTGATTACATTCAATTTTAATATCCTCCAATATTTGTAGCATCCATAATATTTGGGTGAAACATTCAGTAGTTGCAATATATTCATCCTTTGTTGTAGATAATGAAATTGATGACTGTTACTTGACCATGAGACTAGAAATTCTCCTAATAAAAATGCATTTCCACTAGTGCTCTTTTTTTCATCCACACTACCATCCCAATCAATATCTGTGTAGAAAATTAGTTCAAATCCTTTATTCCTTGGATACCATAAGCCAAAGTTTAATGTTCCCTTAAGATATCTAAATATTCTCTTGACAACCATCACATGTGATTCCTTGGGAGATGATTGAAATATTGCCACCATTCCTACTGCCTACATGGTATCAGGTCTGGATGTAGTCAAATATAATAGGCTCCCAACCATAGATCTGTAGAGAGTTGAATACAAGGATGATTTTAGGGGATAAATTTCATTCGTGGGCTAGTTTTCCAAGGTTTTTCCCAAAAAAATATTCTCTATTCTAAACATGATTCGCCCAAATTCTCTAGGATAAAATTATTTTACCTTAAAAATTGCCAAAATTTTATACAAACTATATAAAATCCATAGAAATTTGAACATTTTTACAAAAATATTGCCAAACATTTTATAGTTGGCACATGAAGGATTAGTAAGATTTTCCAAGGTTTCTACATTTTAAAACAAATTTCCATCCTAAAAGTCATCTCTGGTTGAATATACAGAAGTTGACTCATATTCCTTGTTGAGTTTGGAATTGGTTTTCATTGGAGTGATAACATGTGCACTTTCAACCATTCAAAACTTTTTAAGTATCTCTTTCAGGTATTTGGACTGAGTAATAAACATTCCTTTTGGTGACTGATTGATTTGAAGTGCAAGGAAGAAATTTATCTCTCCAATCATAGACATTTCAAACTCTTTTGACATTTCTTAAGAAAATTTATGACTTGATTCATCATTGTTGCAGCCAAATATGATGTCATCCACATAGACCACTGTGACTAACAAACTGTATTTTTCAATTCTAAGATAGATATCCTCTTTTGAATCCTTGTTGCAACAGATACTTATCCAGTCTTGCATACCATGCTTTGGGTGCTTGTTTAAGGTCGTAGAGTTCCTTCTTCAATATATACACTTGTTCTTCTTTTCTTAGTTGTTCAAATCATTCTGGATACTATGTGTAGACTCCTTCTTTTAGGTTTCCATTCAAAAAAATGTAGACTTTACATCCATTTGATAGACTTTAAAATTCTTAAAGCATGATTATTCTAGAAATAATATGATGGCTTCCATTCTTGCAACTGGAGCAAAGGTTTCTTCAAAGTCAATCCCTTCTACTTGTGCATACCCTCTGCACACCAATCTTGATTTATTTCTTATAACTTGACCATCTTCATAAAATTTATTTTTTTAAATCCACTTGGTCCCTACCACATTTTTATTTTTTGTTCTTGGGACAAGTTCCTAGGTCTGGTTTTTCTATATTTGATCCAACCCTTCATTCATGGCTTTGATCCAGTATTCATCTTTACTATCCTTTTCAAATGTTTTGGGTTCTATTAAGGATAATAAGGCTTGTTCTTATTTGTACATTAGTTTCCTTCTTGTTTCAAATCCAACACTTTTATTACCAAGGATTAGACTTTCTGGATGATCTCTTTGTACTCTCCTTGATGGTTCTTTTGTATCTTGTCTTAGTGAGTCTTCTTCTTAATTTTATTGTGATTCTTATTCTTCCTTTTCTTCTTCACATTGTGAGTCTTCCTCTTTTATGTTTATACTTTCTTCATCATCATCATCATCTCTTATTCTTTCATTAATTCGTGGATTAACTTGATATTTTATCCCTTTTGTTTTTAGATCATTCACTTTTACATTTGCACTTTCCAAAATCTTGTGTAGCCTTATATTGTAACATCTGTAGGCCTTTTTGGTGGATGAGTAACAAATAAGCATTCCTTCATCGATTCTGGAATCAAATTTTCCTAGGTTACATCATCTCTATTTATGTAGCATTTGCTCCCAAAAACTTTGAAGTGCTTAATAGATGTTGGTCTGCCATACCATAACTCATATGGTGTTTTTTCATAGTTAAATCTAAGTTGTCCTTTGTTAAGTATGTATACACATGTATACACTTCTTGTCTCCAATATATATCCGGTAGCTTGGTTTCATTTAGCATAGTCCTGGTTTCCTCTTGAACAATTTTATTTTTCCTTTCAACAACTCCATTTTGCTTAGGAGTCCTTGGAGGGGAAAAGTGTCTTTTGATTCCATGAGTTTCACAAAAATCATTGAATTTTTTGGAAGTAAATTGTCCTCCATTGTTTGAACCGAGACACTTGATTTTGAGATAAGTCTCATTTTTAGTTAGTGCTTTGAAAGCTTTAAAATTTTCAAAAGCTTCCAATTTTTCTTTAAGAAAACACACCCAGGTCATTCTAGTATAGTCATCAATGAATAAAATAAAATAATATTCTCCTTGTATACTCTTTGTTCTTGTTGGCCCACATAGGTCAGTATGAACAAGTTCTAATGATTTTGAGGTAGAATACACTTCCTTCTTGAATATTTCTTTTGTCTACTTCCCATGTTGGTAGTTCCTACAAACAAGGTTTGAAGGTTTTATAATTTTCGACATAGCTCTCACAACTTCATTGTTACTTACTTTTACTAGATTATCAAAATTTATGTGTCCCATTCTTCTATGCCATAGCCAATTTTCATCTATTTGCCTCATGCAACATTTTTTTTTTTTTTTTGTATTTAATAAATAAACATCGCTTGATGTCCTTGTTGCAGTAGCTACTATTTTTCTGGAGTTTTCTTTTCTAATCTCACATTTTTTAGAGCAAAAAATGAGAATGTGTCCTTGATCACATGTTTGTCTCACACTAAGGAGATTAGGTTTCAAATTTTAAACTAATAGGACATTTTATGCTTTAGTTATGTCATTTCCCAAACTGGTTGTCCCCTTACCAAGTATTTTGGAAGAGATATCATCTCCAAATGTAACCTTTCCTTTCTTCTCCTTTTCCAAGACGAGGAATTTGTTTTGATCTCTTGTCATACGTTTTGAATACCCACTGTGGACATACCATTGACTTATTTTTATCTTTGGCATACAATGTTACCTTACATTTTGTTTACTTTTGTTTTTCTGTCTATATCTTCTTATGTTTTTCTTTTAGAAAATTTGAAGTATTTTTCTTCATGGTAAATTCTAATAATTTTCAATTACTAGTTTTATGACCATAATTGTTACATTTGTAACATTCAATGTTGTAATCTAGTAGTGAAGAAAATGAATTATAGTTTCTACCCCTTTGATTGCTACTAGACTTGTTGTTCATATGGCCATATAATTGAACATTTTTATGATAGTTCTTTTTATAAGTTTTACAGTCTAATGCTTTATGTCCAAAATTATGACAAGAAAAACAATAGCCAAGAAAGAGTTGTTGATACCTTTTTGGAGGAGTTATTCTTAGAGTAGTATTTCTTTTGTACTCATTTCTTTTTGGAGAGATTGCATATCTCTATTGAGTAGAGTCAGTCTTTATCTGGTTATTTTCTCTTTTGAAGGATCTCTAAAGGGAAGCTACATAAGTCTTTGGATTTTTATCACTTTTTTGTATTTCAGATTTTAAGCATTTATTAGTTTCCTTGTGATCATAACCCAGTCAAACCTTATTACTTGATGATGTTTGACTGTTAAGGATGCCATCCAATATTTTTGAACTACTTTCAAACTTTGAAATGTTAGTGCCTTTTTCAAGTTTCCTTCTTAGAAGAACTATTTCATCCTCTAATTTTTCACAGTTTTTTTCCTTGTTATTAAGTCGTTTACTTAAGATTTCTTCAATTCTTTTATCTTCTTGTAATTGAGTTTTTAAATCGACAATGATCTCTTCTTTTTTCTTGATGCTTTTTGAACCTTCTTCTTCTCTTGATTTTTGTTCTTCCTTATAATCTAATAGTTGTTATTTTAATGATTTATTCTTCCTTATATATCTTCTTAGTTCTTCGAGGGCACTAATGAGTTCTCCTTAAATATCAACTTCTCCTTCAACTTTGAGAATTTCTTCATTTTCATAATTATTATCTTCAATAGTGTCAATTTGAGTTTCTATTCCCATAAATAGAACCTCTTTATTGTCATCTTCACTCATGTTAGATGAGCTACTGCCTTCTTTAAAATAAAAGTTTTTATTTTTCTTATATAATTTATTTTTGTATTGAGATTTACTCTTTTATGCTCTTTCTAGTTCTAAGCTTCATCATCATCACTATCTTTTTCCTTGGGATAAGGACATTTGGAAGCAAAGTGTCCAATTTTTCCACAGTTGAAGCATTTGAAAGGTAACTTCCCTTTGTATTTTCAAGATTCTTTCTTAAGTTTATTAATGAAGTTTGATTCTTCCTCATCGTATTTGTATGATTTGCTTTCATTTGATACATGTTCATGGTATTTAGTTCCTTTTGAGACTTTGAAGGATGTTTCACCTTTTGAAGGTTTTTCTTGTCCCGTTCTCATTCATAGGCTATGATAATCCCATGTAGTTCATACATTGTGAGTTTTTCAAGATTCTCTCTATCTTCCAAGGTAGATAGTTTGGGATCATATCTCATTGGGAGTGATCTTAGTACCTTTTGGACTACTATTTTTTCACCTAATTCTTATCCTATTCCTCTGATTGTGTTGACAATTGCATCTACTCTTAGAAGATATTCTGCAATGTTTTCTTCTTCTTTCATATTCAAGATTTCAAATTGTCCTTTGTACATTTGAATATTTTATTGCTTGACTTTGGCATCTCCTTCATAGATGATTTTTAGTTTGTTCCAAATCTCTTTTTCTAATTTACAAAGCATGACTTTGACAAATACATTATTTGATAATCCACCCAGAATTGCATTTACAACTCTTGAATTATCATTGCAGAGTTTCTTTGCAGTTGTATCTGAAGGAGCAATTTATAGTACATCATAACCATTTATCACAGATAGAAAGACATCACATCCCAATGCCATTAGGTAACTTATCATTCTTATACTCTAGAATGCATAGTTATCTCCTTTGAATAATGGAGCTTTGTTTGAGGACATCCCTTCTTGTTGATCCATTGTGGTTTCTTAGAATCTTCCTTCCGGTGATTATACTGTGATTAAGGAACTTATCTATGATACCAATTGTTGGAATATTGTTTGATACTAAGAGGGGGGGGGGTGGGGGGGTGAATCAATATTATCCATTTTCAACAATTTAAAACCACTTGATTATTAATTTTATCAAATCAAAACAAATGATAAAAAAAAATGTATAGTACACATAATTTAAATGTGGAAAATCCAACTTCATAGATGTTCTTCTTATTTTCAATAAAGATTACATTTAATTTATAAGCTCCAACTCAATGGAAACACCAATTCCCTGTTTTATTAGCAACAACTAGAAGGAAGCACCAACTCCCTAGTTTCTTCAGCTATAAATAAAAAGATGTTGCAACACCCCGGTTTACCATATTCAACTGGAAGGAGGCTACAACCTCCTTTGCAGGCTCCAACCTTCCCTAGCACCACCCAACTTCCCTTTTTATGATAAGTACTTCAATATTCAAATCTTCATAATCTTCTTTGGATTTTGCTACATATCTCCATTTACTTTCTTGGCTTGTGACTCTATTATTGATCTTCATATTTCAAGCACAGAGACACACCCTCTTTCAACAACAATTTCCCTTTATATAGTATTCCAATGGTCATGTACAACTGAACAATTGCACCTCTTCATTATAGGAATGTATAACTTCATTATAAGTATGTGCCTTTTCAATATAAGGTATTAATCATACTATTTTAATTAATACAATATCAATGAACCATTATACATTTTAGATGTTTTCAATTGGGTCAATAGATTTTGACTATCATTTAATTCACTTGTTTCCTTACCAGAGATAAATACCACCATGGTTTGCAAATACCATGTGTTCTTTCACTTTTTCCCTTTTTCTTTAACTCCACTTTCACTTTTACCTTTTTCTTTAACCCAATTTCATTTTTACATTTTTCTTTATTCCACTTTCATATTTACTCCCCTTTTACCGAAAATCCACTTCCACCTAAATTTTCAACTTTTGTTATTTATTAAAGTCATATTTGTATTTATTCCACTTTTGCGTAAACTTCGTTTCCACTTAACTTTTCCATTTTTGTATTTAAAGTGATACCAATGTCACATTTATATTTAATAACTTACTAAACTTTGACACATATTCGATCACTTACTAAACTTTGACACATATTCGATCACTTACTAACCTTTGAAATATATTTGAACACTTACTAACCTTTGACATTGATAACAATGTATTCAACAATTGACTGCCTAAGTGGATCTAACCATCGATAGCTGTTGGAAACTATTTGGGTTTGAAGGGTCATCCAACTTTGACCTGAAAAAATGATGACCAAAACTTGCTATGAAATATCGACTACCATGTTGATCTCACAAACTCAAGGGTTATCGGTGTTGCGTCAACAATTTCCCTTCAACTACACTCTGAAATGATAGTGCACGAGAAAGTATTCAAGAGGGAGACTCACCAGTATTCATTCCATTCATCACGATCCTATCTCAACAGAATATATTGTCACTAGGACAACTCGACTTGACCAGTGTAGTAATTGAAATTATCTCATTCTTTCATTCTTTCAAAGTACTCGACCATGTGATCCCCTATATTCCATTAGTCCATTGCATTCTTGTAACTCAATATTCTTGTAGCTTTTACTATAGTTCCATGTCATACTCCACTATGGTACTTCTTGTATTCATGTTGACATCAATGCCAACACAACATTTCCATTAGAAACTCTAAAGAGGTAACAAAAATATGATAATCACTACAATTTAATCAATCAAAGCCACAATCATGCATGAAGGACTTTGATATAAGGTTCTGAGACAAAATATGACAAAAAAGAGGCAAGGCAAGCTCAAAATCCACTCAGAGAGAGGATTATCACCCTTGTAACACTGTAGACAGGGTGATGAACAAGGTTTCATCACTCCCCAAGACACTAAGAGAGGGCGATGAACAAGGTTTCATCGCTCCCCAAGATACTAAGAGGGAGTGATAGTCAGTGTTTCATCACTCCCCAAGACACTGTCAGGGAGCGATAATCACGATGTTATCACCCTGTATTCCCTTATAAGGGGGGGATGAAGTCTAGAAAGTGGCGAAAAGACACAAAACTCTCCCAGATATGAGAAAGGGTTAGGTTCTTGACTCAGTAAGATTCCCAATGATGACGAGGGAAGGGGATAATTCAAAGAGGATGCATACAATCCAAAAGGATAAAATAAATAAATAAATAAAAGGGATAAAAAGCACTAAGGAAGGATTATGAGCGATCCCTAATGGTATGTGAAACCATAGATTCTGGGTTCGATCCCCAATGGTATGAGAAACCATATATTATGGGTTCGATCCCCAATAAGGTCACCAATTTTCTATTGTGGAAAATTTTCCCTTAAGGATAGGTGAAGCCCCACTTGGATCAATACTCCTTTGATCCACGACAAAAGGTTTACTATTTTCCCCTTAAATATATTCTACATGTCAACAATCAAAATGAGAAGAGAAGGATAGATGACTTACCTCTTTTTTGTCAGTTGTCCTTGCTACTCCAGCCATTGATCTTGATGTCCAAGATCTTGGTGCAAGAGAAGTCCTACAAGGAACAAAGCAATACCTCCTTCTTCCAATATATTGTTAAGTATAATAGATCTATCTATATAGAATTAGACAAAATAGACATGCATATAGTGAACATCATAAGCCTGAGGGGAATAGTTCAAGTTATATATTACATGGAAATCAATAAATAGTGAATCATTTACAACCTTGACGTTGATGTTGCAACAACTCCCCCAATCTCTCCTTTCCAGCCCTTTGAATGTAAAAAATTCATAATTATGGTGCTCTAAGTTCTCCTCCCTTGTCACCCAAGAATGGCCTCCATTATATAGGAATTGAGGCATAAAAACCACATGTTAATTTTGAGGAGAGGATGTGATCAAGTGAGGATTTGGATGAAAAAACAAGATTGATCTTACCTTGAATATATGGTAGCTTGAACCAATCCCTTAACCAACTGAAATATCTTGGAAACAACCTCTCAAAATAAGGATAATGGTTGCAACCACTTCATCACCCCCATAGAAATGAGCAGGGAGCGATAGTATCGCTCCCCTAAAACCAAGAAAGGATTGATAAAGAGGGTTCATCCCCCTTTGCATATGGGTAGGGGGATGATTGTTGGGTATGTGTTATATTCTTTGCATGTGTGTGTGTGGGTGCGTCAGGTTCGACAACTACGTCTGACGATCCCTCTAGCAGTGCTCTTTGTGTCATGTGCACCAGGTGATTTCCTAGGGGGGTCCCAGGGGGGGGCAGATATGCCCCCCCCTGGTTACGCGCAACGTTCAGGGCAGCGGCCTGAAATTTTTTTTTGGGCGGTTTTTGTTATTTTTAGCGGTTTTCTAAATTAATCCCGTATTAAGGGATTAGGGTTTTGGTATCTACGAAATACCTAAAAACATTGTATATATTGTATGGTGAATGGTGAATGGTGAAATTCGATATAATGAATATAAGAAAGGTTTCTGGTATAAAATATCTGTGTACTCTATGTATGAGCCATTGATTAAATTCTGTTTTTATTAAGAATCTATATGCATTGTTTTACTTCACAGGTTTAAAACTTACATGTGGTATCAGAGATTGTTTTTGGCTTCAAAGGGACGCCTTTGTTGTTGAGGGTTTGGCTTGGTCTTGATAGATCAAGTTTATCTTAGGTCTATGATAAACCCGGGTTTAGTGGGAGCTTTTGCAGTGGAGATTCAAGTATATAAAGAGGAATGGAAAACTCATCTAGAATCAAGATAGAGAAGTTCAACGGCAAAAACTTTGAGCTATGGAAGATCAAGATGGAGGACCTTCTTGTAGACAAAGAACAATGGATCGCTGTGGATACTGGTACATAGCCTACCGGTACACCGTCTACTAGCACACAGGCTACTGGTACACAACCTACTAGTACAAAAACTACTAGTACACCAACTACTAGTATGTTGAAGGAAGATTTGGAGAAGTTGGATATAAGAGAAAGGAGTACTATTTGACTCTTCTTGGAAAAAGCTCAAGGTAAAGTATAGTATTTCAACCTCCAAATGATATGCTTCTTCTTCAACATATCTAGGGATCATGACAAACACTTCCACATGGTGACAAAACTGCGACATTTGGTAAAGTGTAAAACTTAAGTGAGACACTTAGGTATGTAAGACAGATGAAAAAAAATATGTATGCATCCTCAACTCCAAGTATACAAGAAATCTAACTTCAAATATTTGTCATATAGAAAGTACTCATATAGAAAAAATCAGATCATAAATCATCCTTGATATCTTTGTACACAACATTTTCAAATCAACATTTGAAAAAGTACTCATGAAAAAATCCCCCATGATATTACATGAATATAATGACACCAATATCTATGAAGGAGATAGCCACCTCTATTAGCATCAAAGCTATCAATGAAGGTTAAACTAGATAATATCATAAACATCCAAGGGATGCACGTACACACCAACATTGTAGGCATGCCTAGAAAGTTTGAATACAAAAAGTGCAGAATGCATCGAGAACCGCCTTCAATATAAAGAATAAAAAATCCTTTTAATCTTGTAGCAATTAACATATTTGAACACGATCTATCCAAGGCCAAACTAAAATTCTAGGAAACATGCAACAATTCTGGGCCAATCACAAACAATTTTGATTTTAGTATTTTTCCAATAGTCTTTAGCTACACTATTGCTCCAACTTTTTCATCATCACAATGATCCTCAAGATTTTGAAGGTCAATTCCCAACTACAGAGTTTCCAAAATGAGAAAGACACCAAGCTCAGAATAAAGAACTACAAAATCACAAAGCTGCAACTTATATGTTTTCCACGAGAATACAAATTTCAAATTAAAAAAACAAAACAAAGATACCATTCTTGAAAATTGAGGAATGAACCAAAACAAATTTCCAAATTATAAGTCAATCTTATTAGTGCGATCAGTTTCAAATGACCTTTCTCTATATAGTGACTTAGGTTAGAAACTCGTGGTAGTCAGGAGGAGAAACCTAAAATCCAACCATGCTAAGGGTTGGTGTGGCCTAGGCTGGGTGCAATCCTCAGGTGATTTTGATGACTTAGATGCCCTTGTTGTGGTTTCTTAGACCACAAGCTAGTCTTGCAAGTCATGGACACGCTAGCAAACAAAAAAAATTCCAAACTCAAAATTCATTCATATCATCCTCATTTACATCACCATATTTTTTCTCCATCACACATTTCTCAAAATTACCATACCACAAGCCATAAAATTCCCACATATTTTACCATCCACTCCATCCATATAGACCAACCATTCCAACTCATATAAAATTTCATCCCATATATTCCACATCATCTTATATCATGAAATCCATTCCTATTAAAAAAATTCCAACTTTGGAAATTCTATAGGAAACAACCTCCTAATTTGGAACAAGATGTTAAAGTATTATTGGAAACTTAGTCAACAACATTAATATTGCACATATCTACATGAAACTAAAATCAATAAATAATTTTGACTATTTCAAAGCTACAACAATTGAAGAATACCTACAAACTCATTTTCAACCTCTTATACAACTCTGCAATACAAGAAACCACTCTCTCAATAAAATCAAACATCTACAGGATCCCTTGTAGCCTACATGATCCTACATGAACAATATAGCATCAAAATTTCATAGAAAAAAAGGCAAAGAGGATTGTTCAACTCCATCATTGGACATCTAAACCATGAAATAATTTTAGCCAGCCACATAATATCATGTACACACTCTTTTCACCAATCTCTCTTACTCATTATTTAGTTGCTAACCAAAACTATATGATCATGGTCAAAATTCCCATAAAAACAAAAATATTTGATGAGTTGGGCCTCAAATCCACATGTGGGGGAGGAAGCCCCTTTAGTTTGTTGAGAAATTTTGATGAGAAGCCAAGTTGGTAACATCGGTAATGACAATCAACAAAAAAAAAAAATCATTGGGAAGTGAATGCGTGTAAAAGGTGGCAATGATGATGGATGCCACATCCACAACTGTGTCGATTTAAAAAATAAAAAATAAAAGTTATGAGAGAACCACCTTCAACAATCACTTACATCACTATATGATCTCTCCCATGCATGAGATAACTCACACTAGCTCATATGACTAGTTAGCAAACCTCAAAAGTGTAGAGTGGTGAAGGAGAGATACAAGGGTCAATTTTCCAGCATCAAAACAATGAGATTCTATAGATTTCAAGTCTCAACATCTGAATAAAGACACCATTAGTGACTAAAGGAGAGGTTGGTAACTGAGTGCTTCCAAACCCTTAAATCTATATTCGATATTGAGAAATTTTAATGGTGTTCTGCTATAGGGTTGTAAATTCTAGGAAACTCCCACTTATGCTTAAAATTTTAAAGAAAAAAACATGAACCCATAGCCTACACTATTGCAATATTCTATAGGATACCACTTTAGTGAAATATTCCATTTCCAATTTTTACCTCACCACCTTTATTCTAGGCCTATCCTCTCCATTTCTTCTTCTACTAATCAGCCCAAAAATCCTATGATCCTATTTCAACAATGAATTTGTAGGCTTGGGGTAATTTTTCAAGATTGCTCAAATCCCCTAGTTCCAAAAGATCCAAATCATTCCTTAGCTTTGACTAAAAAACAATTGTGTTCTACCTTCAAAATTTATGTGGCATTCCTTTTCTATAGGTAGGACATCTCAGGACCTAAGCATATTTTCCAAATTCATTTGCAGTACACCTTTCTACTACTTCCCTCTTCTTCGCTTCTCAATTGCAGAAACCTAGAAGAGACAAACTTTCACACTTTATTATCTAATATAAAAAAAAATTGAACCATGGGAGGGGGATTTAATAGGAGAGATCCAATAGACACCTCCAAGGTTTAGAGTAATCATGATGTGGTGGAAATATTTCAAGGATCCAATTGGATTATATATTTTAATAGAATCAAAGGGCGTGATGATAAGATAGCCATGGAATTTTCCCTTAATTTCTAGAATGTGTGGGACCAAGAATATGTTATCGAAGTTATGGGTTTGGAACTACATGTCAACGAATCCATCTATGGTATATTTTTAGGGTTTCCTATGGGATTTCCATCGGATAAAGAGGAAAGACAAGAGGCCATAGATTCCAAGAAAATGTTCTTCCTCAACTATAAGTAGCCTGTAGAGGAATAGAATGGGGTGGAGGTGGAAATATTACCAGATCCATGCCTTGAAGTGGCATATCATTTTCTCAAATATATTACTTGTGAGGGAAGATTAAGTGTGGTTTATGCATATCACTTCATATTTTTGCAACAATTGAGACACTTATTTAAACAAAATCCTAAAGAAAATTTAAGTATCCCATATTTTATCTTGTAGTCCTCGAGAGAGATGAGAACAAAGGTGAAGAGAGGAAAGAATGAGGCCTTGACATATCATGGCATCCTCAAGATAATAGTTTGTGATTCTTTATAAAGGCAGAGTGTCAAGGTATCATGGGAATAATTTGTGGATATGAGAGAACATGATTTTATGGAATCTCAACAACTTGCTCAAGAGCCAAGCCTTGAGAGGGATATTAGGAGGAATAAGAAAGAAAGCAAGCTAAAGGCCTCCAAGAAAAACAAAAAACAAAATAAAATTAACGTAGAATTTAAATACAAGGAGGTGGCTTCCACCCTAATTAAATTAGGGACACCACCAAGTAGTCCATTGAAGATTAGGGAGAGAACCATAGTTCAAAGGGAAAGTGGGATGTTCTATAGGAGGGATAGGATTAGACCCCAAGAAAATCCTAAACTAATCACACCAATATCCTCTTCCATAGTGAATGTGGATGACTCCCCCAGTCCTACAAGAATCCCATTATGGTAAAATAAGGAGGGAAAGACAAGAAAACATATAGAAACCACCTTGTAGCTCACTCTAAGATAATTATAATTGGTTGGGGTTGAGGCCCTGAAATGGAAAAACATAACCAAAAGCTAAGTTGGGAAAGGAAAATAAGGTAAAATACAACATAGAGGAAGTGCAATGGAAACTCCACAACTTGCAAGTAAAGTTTCAAATCATGAGAATGCAAGGAGTTGATAGTCATATGTAGCTAGGAATGGAAAACAAGACTTTGAAGGAAAAATTGGCAAGAGCTAAGAAGGATCTGGCTGCTTAAAATGATAGGGTGGAGATAATAAAGGTATCCATAACCAAAATGTCCTAGCTAGAAGAATATATGTTGAGCTATAGGAAACCGGCCAAAGTCTACAACCTTTTTCTCAAAGAGCAGTGGTATAAATTTCAAATGTAGATTCTAGTGTAGCAGGTTACATTTAAGTTAGAGACCCCAAAATAATTTGTGGATGTATTTCATGATAGTGATTAAGAAATGATGGATAAGATATGTCAGTTTTATCTACACAACCTTTCCCTCCCACGCCCCTACAAATGGAACCCAAACCCATATGTAGGGGATGTCCAACTCAGGGAACTATCATTTTGGTTTCAACATGAGGAGTTGAGATAAGTTGGATTGAATAAATATAGGGAAGAAGAGATACATAGCTCTCTCTAGGTCAAGGATGAATCCCCAAACCAAAAGATATCATAACCATCCATGAAGATCTCATCTTAGATGTGGAAGTGGCACCCATCTTAGAAGAAAAATAGAGGAAATCCATTTCTCATTTTGAATATACCTTAAGGCTTATAGGGGAGGAGGCAGATCATTCTTTCCAAAGTAGGTGACATTAAATACTACATGATATTCAAATAAGGGAACTCCACTCACCTAGCAATCACAAAGATACCTTGTTTAGGGCCTCACTTTACAAAGATTCCCCGAGAAGATTAAACTCGAAGTGGAATGGGTTGAGTTTCAACCCACCTCTTATCTTACAACCTTCACCACCAAAAAAATTGGATAGGGAGAAAGAAAAGGAGAAATGGATAGAGTTTGAAAACATTGTTGGGTACTATGGTGAGGGGGCCATCACCAACTATGTGCCATGGGACCTCATGCATAGAATAACGGAACAATAACAATAAATTAGAAAAGGAAGACATAATAACATATTTTCATCAACTTTGTTGCACAAGGGTGTGCAAGATATTAAGTTGGGGGATGATAATGGGCCTCCACATTGTGTATCATGAAGCCCATCTGTGATATATTTTTACTTCTCTTGTTCTTGATAAACCCACGTTTTTTTACCATGAATTCATATAAAGTACGGTTTTATGAAATTAAATTATGAATGGGATGAGTTGGTTGATAAAGTGTGTTGTATTTGATTACTTTTGCTTAATTTCATGATGATGATGTTGATTTTTCAATAATCTAGGTTAAGCATGAAGCTCATTCCATTTTATCATTTAACTTAACCATAGACAATAATGTTGTAGCAACCAAGATCACAAGAAGAAACACCATGCACAAGAACACAGTAAGTATCCTGGGAAACCCTTCTCAACAAGGGAAGAAAACCCAGCCAAATCCTTTGTTATATTCTTCAAGAGAAAGACCTTCACCAACAAGAAAGACTTAGCACACAAGAGGGTGCTCAAACCCTAGAAGACTAGCGCCCAAGAGAGGTGCACACTTTTCCCAAGTAAATGTACTTGCTGAAATTTCCAAACTCACATGAAAGATCTGTTTCCACAATGGGGATTTTACTTTTACTTATACTAACCTAAACCTGTCAACTGAAGTGTCTATTGGCTCAACAGGGCTGACCTCTCTAAGTCACATAATACTAATAATAATTATTATTATTATTATTATTATTGTTATTATTATTATAATTAATATTAACCAGATTAATTATCTTTTACATTTATTATTAATCACATTAAGGTGGGGGCGACCTACACCCTTTACATAAAAATTAGGGTTATAGGAAGGTCTGACTCTTGAACAATATATATAGAAAAGGATATGATACACCCACTAGTGCTCATCCACTAGGGGCACATAAATAGGGATGCCATATCTCTGGTTCACTGCATTACACAAAAGAACGAGATCTTCACATGTTCACATGTGCTCGTCCACAGGCACACCCACTGTACAAATATTCATTCCCACCACCTCACACAAGAGAATCATTTGGAGTCTTCTCGTAAACTTTGTTGCTCAGAGGAGGCTATTACATCATCTTCATTTATGTTCACATGATGATGCACCCAACACTTTGGGATTTCACACGTTCACCTCGTGCTCAACCACATGCACGTCTAGCTCAATAGATCTCCTTTCCCATTGGATAATCATATGGAGTTCTTCTCAACTCTCTGAATGTAGGAGGTCATCTCTACATTCCTAGCTCTGTCTGAGGTAGGAACCACATACCCTTCTTCGGGGCTTTCTCTTAGGTTTGTAAGCTGAGAGAAAGACTCACATAGCTACAGTGATCCACATCTCACAGGTTTGTAAGCTGGAAAATGTCTCACATAGCTGCATTCATCAACACTCCCTCTCATCTAGGGAGGCATTCTTTATCATGCCAAGTCTCACATAGATGTATTTTGAATTTTGTCTTGGCTGGAGTTATCGACACTCCCTCTCAACTAGGGATCCATTCTTCACAAATTTAATTTGGTGAAGATATTTGCAATCAACTCATGTGTAGGAAGGTACTGCATGTGTACAATTTTCCTCTGCATCATATCTCTGATATAAAGATATTTCATCTCATTGTATTTTGATCCATCAAGAAACACTGGGTTCTCAAAGATCTTTACTCATGGCTCTTGGTTATCATCATAGGATCCATCTCATGGTTAAGTAAATATGTCAGAAGCTTGTAAAGCAACATTTATTCACACACTCGATGCTATATACTCTGCCTTTGTGGTAATCAAGGCTACATAGTTTTGTTTCCTGTTGCATTGGGAAACCATGAAAAAATTCACGATAGAACATTAGTCAGATGTGATTTTTCAGTTCACTGTACTTTCTGCTCAATCTAAATCGACATATCCCGCAAACTCAAGTTCATACTGGAGGCATATCTCAAGCCATATCCAACTGTGCCTTGTATATATCTCAATACATGTTTTGTTGTTGTCTAGTGAGTCTGTCTCGGTTGACTCATGAAATGACTAGGCACATTCACTACATGGCATGAATCAATTCTAGTGTTAACCAGATACATTAGTGATCCAGTCAGTTGTGGATCAGTCTCGTCTGAATCATCATCAATATTCTTCTTTAAATCCATCACGGTGGATTTTTCATTCTGTCATACTAAAATTCTTTAATATTTTCACTATATATTTTCCTTGAGTCAGGAAAATCTTATCGGTCCTCTGTCATACTTCTTGTCCCAAGAAGTAGTGCATCATACTCAGATTCTTCATCTCGAATTCAGAAGTCAAGGATTACTTGTATCCAACAAAAATGCTTTCTGAATAAGTCATCAGGATCAAGCTCTCGTCACCAACACTGTAATGATATAGGTTTGGATCAGTAACACTCTTGCTGAAATCCAATTTCATCAAGAATCTATCTATCTGATATAGTTTCCAACTCATGGATGGTAGTACAGATGGAAGTGTATCGGGTTCACTGGGTCAAGTGTCTCATCATAGACAAATCCCTCTGTTTATAGATCTCGTTTTGTATTTCTCGACACTTCCATCAGCTGCATGCTTGATCTTATAGATCCACTTGGAAGTTACCATAGAATTCCCTTTTGGTCCCTGAATAATATCTTATACATCATTCTTTAAGATATACTGGTATTCTTCCATTATGGCATCTTTCCATACATGTTTTCTTGTTTCTTCTCTAAGGAAAGGAGGCTCAACATCAATGAAGTGGCTCATGACTGAAGGATAGCTTGAAAATATCTTTCTCTTTCTTGGGATGTGCCTTGAGAGGCTTGTATGTTTCTATGCCTCTTGCATAGTGAGTCTAGGTAGGCCTTTTATGCCTTACTGCAATATCTTTGAACATATCAACTGCTATAATGTATGTCTCCCTCTAGACTGTTGAAGGGGGAGAAGGTATTGTCTCACTGTCAATCTCCATCTGAGATTCTCTGGGTCTTCGAAAGACTATCTCTTCTTCAAGGACAACGTTTTTACTTATCTCCATCTGTCTCTGACTAGTGATGTCGATCTAGAATGTCTTTGAATATTCACTGTATCCTTTATTTCTAAGGGATCTAGCTTGGACTTATTCTCTTTGGGTACATGAAAATACACTCGACACCCAAATATCCTGAAGTATTCAATCTCAAGCTTCACTCTGGTGGAGGCTTCTTTGGGAGTTGTGTTTTTCAAAGTCTGGTGAAAACTCTTGTTCTGAACATATACCTTGTCATGCATGCTTCTGCCCATAGAATCATAGAAGGATTCTGATCATGCATTATTGCATTGGTTTTCTCAATGATGGTTCTATTCTTCCTCTTTCTCAAATAATTTTGACTCCTTCTGAGTCAAGTGGCTCCCTTTGAAGGATAAACATATTCCTTTTCTTGTTAACCTATCTGGAACAAGAAAACAAAAAGAACCAACATAAGAATATCTCCTAAAGGAGAATAATGAGTACATCTCTAGAATCAAAACAATTTAAGGAATGTTGCCATAACTACAACACCTACTTGTAATGCAACAAACTTATATAAATATGTGTTAGAGGAATGAAAATTACAACAATCAAACCTGGAGTCTTTACTTTGAGTGTGTTTTTCCTCTGAATGCATTGAGATCCTTCTGGATCCATGACTTCAACAAAGGTTCTTTCCTCTTGCAATTTCCCTCATGATAATGATACAAATAATATATACAAGTGCATACCTGAGGATACTGATATGATTTCTCCAATGGCTCTTGGATGATCTCTATCCTCTGAGATATTTATGAAGAAGATAGTCATGGTGTCACCTTTTGTCATCTTTGTTATTTTGAAGCTGGCCCTTCAATGTAAGGGTTTGAGTAGGTGACTGGCTTCCTTGTCCCGACGTCATCTTTCTTTCATTCATTGATAGCTGTCTATGGTAAAAACTTTTGTATTGCCCACAATAAATCTTCCTCTGAAGTCTTGTCTTTCAAGAACTTTGAAGTTGCTTGATTCATCAAGCTTATCTTCCATCATAGTTTTTGTTCATCATAATTTTAGATTCTTCACAACCCTTTGTCAACTAGGCTAGAAAACCTAATGGCTAGGCTAGGCTAGCACTTTTAGGTTTTATTGGACTTATGATTGCCAACAATAAGCCTTTGAAAGATAGGAGAACACTGGTGATCTGAGGATCTCCTTCAATGAGTCTGCAGAAACCCTAATTCTGAAATTTCTGCAGAAATTGGCGAAGACCTAAAAACCCTAGGTCCAAAATTTCAAAATGCTTGGAATGTCACTCTGAGAGTCTCTGGAGACGCGCTGGAGGAGGCCGTACTCTCCTATGCCAAAATTATCCCCAACGTTCAAGTGTTTAATGGCTAAAACACCTCATAAAGGAAGGTCGTACGGATTTTCTAGAAACCCTAGGAGGGTCGTACGGTTATGCAAAAAAGAGAGGAGACTGGTAGATGCTTGTGCAATGGGTTCTTCAAGACCTATGCTTTGATACCATTTTGATTTTTCAATAAGATAGGTTAAGCATGAATTTCATTCCATCTTATCATTTAACTTAACCATAGAAAATAATGTTGTAGCAACCAAGATCACAAGAAGAAACACCATGCACAAGAACACAAGAAGTATCCTGGGAAACCCTTCTCAACAAGGGAATAAAACCCAGCCAAATCCTTTGCTATATTCTTCAAGAGAAATACCTTCACCACCAAGAAAGAATTAACACACAAGAGGGTTGTCAAACCCTAGAAGACTAGCGCCCAAGAGAGGTGCACACTTTTCCCAAGTAAATGTACTTGCTGAAATTTCCAAACTCACATGAAAGATTTGTTTCCACAATGGGGATTTTAATTTTACTTATATTAACCTAAACCTATCAACTGAAGTGTCTATTGGCTCAACAGGGCCAACCTCTCTAAGTCACATTATAATTGTAATTATAATAATTATAATAATAATTATTATAATTAATATTAACCAGATTAATTATCTTTTACATTTATTATTAATCACATTAAGGTGGGGGCGACCTGTACCCTTTACATCACAATTAGTGTTACAGGTAGGTCTGACTCTTGAACAATATATATAGCAAAGGATCTGATACACCTACTAGTGCTCATCCACTAGGGGCACATCCATAGGGATGTCATATCTCTGGTTCACTGCATTACACAAAAGAACCATATATTCACACGTTCACTTGTGGTCGTCCACTCTATAGATATTCATTCCCACTGCCTCACACAAGAGAATCATCTGGAGTCTTCTCGTCAACTCTACTGCTCAGAGGAGGATAATACATCATCTTCATTTATGTTCACATGATGATGTACCCAACACTTTGGGAATTCACATGTTCACCTTGTGCTCATCCATAGACACGTCTAACTCAACAGATCACCTTTCCCAC
Organism: Picea engelmannii; assembly: GCA_009831015.1. NCBI lineage: Eukaryota > Viridiplantae > Streptophyta > Pinopsida > Pinales > Pinaceae > Picea > Picea engelmannii. The sequence continues at coordinate 555,831 of ML796103.1, forward strand.
TGGATAATCATCTGGATTTCTTCTCAACTCTCTAAACGGAGGAGGTCATATCTACATTCCTATATCTCTCTTAGGCAGGAGCCGCGTACCCTTCTTAGGGGATTTCTCTCAGGTTTGTAAGCTGAGAGAAAGACTCACATAGATGCAATGATCCACATCTCACAGGTTTGTAAGCTGGAAAATGTCTCACATAGATGCATTCATCAACATATGAGAATAATTGCATGGCTAACTCCAAGTAGGTCAAATCATCAAGGGATTTATGCTCTAGCATGCCTTGAGGAAAAGGGGGGTTTTGTCTCCTCGCCCTCTTCCATGTGCCAACAAGTATTTAAGGAACTCTATCCAACTCACTCACTCAAATTGTTGATTCGTGAGATGCAATATGCCGAGAGATTTGGTTCCTAGAACTAGGGGCCCTGATTTTAGGGATCCCGAGAACATAGATCCTTCAATCGAAGAGTGATTGAAGGGATAGATTGATACAAGATCTTAGTATAAAAAGAGACTAGGGGATAACCTTGGGTTAGTTAGTCAATATTTATAGTTATTCGTAGGTCATTGTATTGAGAACTCAGAAAGCTCGAACTTCTCCAAGTTGTATTTCTTTTTTGAGATGATATGTTAATGAAAGCATTGCATTTTCAAGCTTGTTGTTATTAGATATTTCTCGGTTCCTTGTGGGGCCCTTGGGTAGGGAACACCTAGGGTTACTATAGGGACATTTTTACCTTTCTTTACTTTACTTTAAGAACTTTTAGTTTATTTTTTTTATAAACTAGGTTATGCATGATCAGTTTACCAATAGTTTGTTTCTTGTAGTAGTAATATTAATTTGTAATAACATTTCATGTTGTAGTTACTTCAATTCCCGTTGTAGGTATTTCCTCATTATTCTTATTTGGTATATTCCACTTGCAACACGTGTTTAGTGTAGCATTATGAACTTGAACTTCTTGTAGTAATTTATTCAATTATGTACAATTTCCTATAGGAATTCCCTGTCTCCTACAACATTAATTCCAACACTATTTTAATTAATTTGTAACATTGTCATTATCAGAAAGAATATGTTGGAACATAAACTACTTCAATTTCACCCCATAAGGGATTAATATTGATTTCTCATGCTTCATTTCAATTTATGCAATAGAATAGTTACCATAGGGTTTGCTTTGTCTTTCCCCAGATTAACTTAGGAAATTGCAACTTCATTTCTTAGTAAAATTGCTTCTTGGTTTAAGATCTAGCAACACATATTGACTCACCTAGATTTCCAACCTCACATTTTTCTTCTTGCAAACTTGTACCCAAAATTTCCACTAACAAGATAAGTGGGGATTGCTCACTAGGTTGCTTGATCCCTTGAATTCTATTTTGTAGTCCTTTCTTTCAACAATTTACAACTTTCTTTGCATTTGAAGTTTAGATTCCATTTCTGTAATGTTGAGTAGTTGTTGGTTTTTCCTCCCTTACTGAAAAAACTTAAGTGGTCCTTAGTTGAACATAGTCTCTTTATATAGATAAATTCTTGTGTGGGGTCTTCACATATAGTGCACAACACCTCTTAAGTTTGTACAAACCCCATGTTGACATTTAAAGTTGTGAGATGAGGAGTGAAACATTATTGTTCCCATCCTTTAGCCTATCACCAAGTACCTGCGTGAATATGGGTACCCTCCAGGGGAGCTAAAATTGAGATTATGCATCTACCTTAGGTATCGCAAGAGCTTCCCACTTGCAGTCACTCATGTGATACCTTAGGATAAGAAACTATGTTTACCACTTCACATTCAACTGTTTGGGGGGGAAATCGCGAATCAAGTCTATGTGTATGGGAAGGGAATACATGACTAAGTCCTTGGCCTAAAGTTCTAGAGAAAATATGTGTCACCCTGAGGACTTCCCACTTCAATCCAAAACCCTCATACATGTGACATCTCACCAAACAAGCAAAGAGGGGATAATATTATCTACTTGCTCAGTTTGGCTGTAGTGTTTGACACGTGTTAGATTTTATTTCACGGAAAGTAATCCTCGCTACTAATGGATTTCTCTCTCCTTAATCAATTCCTAGTTTGGTTATGTGGCCTTGAAAAATTAACTCTCCAACCCTACACCAAGGCCCTAGAACTTAGACTAAAATATGTTTGCTATAAAGAAAATGTCTAGTTCTTTTTATATTAGCATTAATTTTAGGTTTACTGTTTAGTCATCGTATGGAATGAGATTTGGTATATTTCTTGACTCTTTTCACGGAGTCTCCACTTAGTGAACCCGTGACATAGCATGTGCAATAATGGGATATTAAAAAATAACTCTAGTTTCACTAGATATTGTTAAATACCTCCCAAAATCCTTTTGTTTACCCCCTCCTAATACATCTCTAAGAAATAAAAACCCTATTTTTACTAGATACCCCTTTTACCCCCTATGCCAATACCTATAAAGCCCCTTGTACCTTCCATCCCCCCCAAGATTCCTACAATAAATTGACTCTATTTTTCACAATTTTAAAACCCCCTTTATGAATGAACTGGTAAGATATTGGTGAACACGGTGAATCCCCCGCGACTCTTTCAATTAAGTGAATTTATTAAAGTGATAAAAAGTGCAAGGGAATGCAATTTTCATTTCCTTTCTATGAACATTATATACTGGAAGAGAGAAAGAGGTTCATTTTTTCACTTTTCAAATAATGATGCATTAATCTCTCCTAAATAAAACTACCAAAACATATTTTTTTCAAGAATGTTTAGATCTCTAATATCAACCAACTCCAACACACAACTTTTGCTAAAAATAAAAAAATCCTAAAAATGATATGAAAAGATATAATGAAATTCCTTTTAACCCTTTTACGATTCAAATGAGATAAGAGTGAAAATATCTAAGATGATTAAATGTGATATGAAATTATTTTTAACCCTTTTACAAATGAAATGAGTTGAGAGATGCAAGATCTAAGATGATAAAAAACCATAATGTAATCTCTTTTTTAACTCTTTTCCGATTCAAATGAGATAAAAAATGTAAATAAATAAGGTGCACTTGTCAGTCAATGATCAACAATAAGTGCGCAAGGACCGTGGCTGTTCCTTTTATGAAGGAAACCTACAGTCGACCGTGATTGTTTCTAGGAATGGTCAAGAGCACAAGGAAAAACATGAAATTTCAGAAAAATAACCCCCCAAAACTTAATCAAGCAGACATGCATGCACTCATGATTTAATTTCCCATACTACAAAGTCTACAAAAGCTTCCTCATATGAAAAGAAGAAATAAATCACCGAGAAAACTAAGGAAACAAATCAAGTTCTTTCCCAAGTAGAGTCACCAAATCTGTTATAAGGAAATATTCCTATGGATAAGCAACCAAAACCCTCACTAAATGTGTGCAATTTAATGATAGACTGATGGATAGACAATGTATTTATTTCTCCTAAGACTAATATGTGTTTTCAAAAGTAAATGAGAAAAGGAAAGAGGAACATACCTAATTTTGGATGGTGGTCCAAAGTATCCAACTTATTGTTGATCTTGCTATATCTTCACTATTTCACCAAATAACCTGCACAATCATCTAGCAAGAAACACTTTATGATTCTTTCATAAAACAATAGATAGAAACTTATGTGAATAAAGTCTTAATTTAACAATCTCAAACTAAATTAGATCGACAAAACCTCACTAAAAGATGCAAAAGAGATCCATAANATGTTTTGAGCACACTAATTCTAGTGCACAAAACTAAACAATGGAAATAAACTCCAAGACTAAGGATTCTCACTACAATTCGATAACATAACGATGCTTGCATATAGAATCCCTTCCCTTAGCTTTGACTCTCATACTTATAGATATTTGAGGAGATAGCAATAGACTTCATGACATGCAATTCTTGAAATACAATCCATGAATAGATTTCATGCGAGCCTTTTGGATTTTACAAATTGATTGTTTTTAGTTTTTTCTCATGATTTTCTACTTTTTGAAGCTTTAAGGGGAAACCATGGATTTTATATTGGAAAATTGTGACTGGTTGTGTTAGATTTATGGGAGAGACATGACTAGCTACTCTTTTTACTAGAATAAGTGTGGCCTTGATGTTCTTTTTTTAATCAAGTGCTTTGTGAGTTAATTCTTCTTGATATGGTAGTGTATTTTGGTCCTTCACATCTGTCTTGGCCTATGGTGCCATATAGAGGTGTAACCAAAAGCCAATAATATCATTGATTTATAGGATGTATGAAATGGGGAAGAGTCAATAATCCCTATATCATTGAAATCAATGGTCAAAGTCTATCAATTTTTAAAATAAATATACACATAATTTTCAATGAGAAGATCCAAATTCTAATCTAATACAAGAATCTTGAGATTAGTGAATAACGTAGAACACTTTTCACTTGGAATTTCAATAGGTTAAAACACTTTTCACTTGGAACTTCAATAGGTTTGGGTGATCAATTTTTGAAACTACCATACAAACACATCTAGTAGTATTAAACATCACGTGCTTCTAAAAATATATCTCAATGTAATATTTCATAGAACTTAAAACTTTTATGAGAGATTCATGTTCTTTTATGCTTTTCATTGAAGATATTATAACTTGTGTTTGTTAGAATCTATCTAGATGGTGAAAGGGGAAATTAATGAGGTTTTGATATCTAATTTTGAGATTGGGGATGGTTAAAGGGGAAATCAATGAGGTTTTGATATCCAATTTTGAGATTGGGGGATGGTTAAAGGGGAAATTAATGAGGTTTTGATATCTAATTTTGAGATCTGAGAGGTTTTGGTTAGAACTTCTACTTGTTGGAAATCTTGAAAAGTTAGAGTGGACTAATACTATTTTTTTGTAATTATGTTTCACTAATCATATAAATGAGATTAATAATTTATCACTAAGTGTCCACTGGACATATGTAGAATCTAGTTCTTATTCTAGAAAACTCAAGCTCCTTAAAATCTTACTTCAAGAACTATTAACAACTTTACTTGTAAAATAGGCCAATAAACACCATTGCCAAAACAAATATTGGAAACAAGATTCACTTGAAATAACATGTTCTTCGTACCTATGCTTTAACATAATTTTGTTGATAATGAAAACCAAACACTTGAAATCTCCATATTCTTTTACAAGAATTAATTATTGTCCTCTAAGATTATTAACACTAAAAAAAAATTGAAAAAAAAAATTCATATAAAAAAATAAAAAATGGTGAAACTATTTTCATTAGTTAAAAAATAAATAATAACTTAGATACTATATTTCACTGATATTTCATAAGCTGCAATTAGATAACCTACAAAACCCATTGCAAAATCATGGCTCTTCTTTACTTCTCATACGTGTCCAAATAAAAAGAAAACAAACATGGGTAAGGGTTTAATCATATAATGTGTAGTGTTCTTTTTTATTTTTGGCTTTTGCAAAACCATTATTTTTCCACATGCTAGTAATTGTCTTCTCATTTAACAAATATCTTGGCTTTTGCAAAACCATTATTTTGCTAGTAATTGTCTTCTCACTTAACAAATATCTTAATAATATCATTACTTTCTATATTGTATGAAGTGAGTATGATTTAATAATCTATATTTTATTAAAATTAATGATTATGTTGTTAATAATATATTAATAATTGGGATTAGTCATGAGAAGAGTATTAATGTATATTTGTTAAAAATAAATATAAAACAGTTGCAAATGAAATTAACATTGCCACCACTACTTACCATTTCCTCTGTAATTCCACATTTTTATTTTTAAAAATTAAATATTTATATGTTATAAGAGTAATTCTTCTATTGGATGCTATATTAATAATCCTTACTTGGTGATTGATAAGTAACTTTTTATTTTAAATTTCTTTTACAAAGGAAATTGTTTAGTGTACTTCTATGAAAGACTAAATAGTTCTTGAAGAGCCATAAAGACTTCAAATTTGATCTCTGATCCACATGTCATCATTAAATAGTTCTTGAAGAGCCATAAATGCTTCAAATTTGATCTCTAGTCCACATGTCATCATTAAATAGTTCTTAAAGAGCCATAAAGGCTTCAAATTTGATCTCTAATCCACATGCCGTCCTTTTATGAGTTGACAAGGAAGTTGTCTCTATGCCTCAAACTCTCCCTCCAAACCTCTTTCCATGAAACTTCATCCCATCCTTTTAAGAGTTGAACATGGAAATTGTCTCTCTATTTTGATGTCCACTTCAAACTCTCCATCCAAGTCTCCTTCCATGGAAACATCTCATTTGCAGTTATCTAGTGATGTTCAAATCCAAAAGAGGAGATAACATTCATAGAGGGTTTAAATAGAGTTTATGTCGTGTTGTTTCTTCTTTCTTGCTTTTGAAAAACCATTAATTTCCACATAATAGTAATTGTTTTTTTCCTTAACAAATCCCTATTTCAATGAGGAAGAGTTAATAATAGCATTGCTTTCTAGGACATATGAAGTGATGAAGAGTCAATAATCCCTCTCTCATTGAAATCAATGATAATGTTGTCATTGCTATCATAATTAACCATTACAGATCCATTAAGCATTGAAAGTGATAAAAGAACAATTGAGATGCAAATCTATGGGTGCTTAAAAGATTCCAACTTAAAGATAGATCCATGTTGGTTCTACACACACACCTTGCATGGGATAGGCAAATGAGAAATATGCTAAATGGGATTGTCATTACAATCCTTTCAATGTTTCTCTTGGTGCAAAAATTATGATGAGTGGCCCTAGGAGTACCAATGCACATTTGTGAAAAATAAGCATAAAATAGTTGCTAATGGAATTGACATTATCATTACCACTTACCATTTCTTCTCTAGTTCTATGTTTTTATTCTCAAAATCTAAGTATTAACAAGTTATAAGAGCTATTGTATTTCTATTGCAATAGGATAAGGATCAACAACAAGGCTCAAAGCCATTACAATAATATAATAGTTAAGATCCCAAAATATCACTAACCTGAATTAAAACTAGGTGAAAAAGATAACCACCATTCTTAGAACCCAATTAACATGATATGGAATAATCATTGATAATTGAAAATTTTTCTTAAAAAAATTATTTAATTTTCTTCTATAAATAACCATCTTAAAAAACAGTAAAAACACTATAAAAAAAACTCCAAATTTAATCCAGATCCAATCCTTTTTAACACTTGGACATGGAAATTGTCTCTCTTTCCCATGTCCACTTCAAATTCCCATCCGAGCCTCCTTCCATGAAACTTCATCCCATCCTCTTAAGAGCTGGCAATGGAAGTTGTCTCTTTCCATGAAACTTCCTCCTCTTGCACGGATCCACTCCAAGATCCACAACCCCATCGTACCCTCTTTCCATGAAACTTCCTTCTGTGTGGACTCCTCACTTCTGTACTTATCCCGTCAAGCTCATAAATCCTGCAACGAGTGAATGAACGTAGCATATTGCAAAATCAGGACCTAATTTCACTTCCATTTGTGTACGTTATAACCATAACCCTCCACGTACCAAAAGAGTGCAACCGTCCCATCCTTTTAAAGAGTGGAAGTTGTGTGTCTATTTCGATTTACAGTCAAAGGTAGAGACTCTTTTCTATCAACAATAACCATGCTGTTCAACATTCAATGCTGTGGTTGTTGGTGTATATATCTTTGGATTACCTTGATATATACTCGGATATATTTGATGGTGTATATTGTTCACTGACTTTTTTCTATAAAGCTTTTACTCTTTTGTACTGATCTGTGTACTCTATTAGTTAGATTAGGTTTGAAATAAGTTGATTGATATGCACGGTGCATTAAGTTAATGATAGACAATGTGTTTTTTCATCCTGTCTCTTAAATCTTAGATTTAAGAGAATTGTATAATATTTAATGAACACAAAAATATAATCCACTCTAATCATTGACTTAGTACATGATGAAATAATTTTCTCTGAAATAATGTTGCACAATAACTTCATAACTGACCAGTAATTTCTTCACCCTACAACTGCAACGACGTGACCTGATTCGACTGTATATACCTATGCCAATATACATAATAAAATATCAACGTATTTGATAAGCTTATAAACGATTCAGATCATATCAGGATCCCGGCTTTGGAGAGACATAAAGTATGTAGGGTACCATTTAGTCCTTTCGGAACGACAGTCCTGCACATCTTCTTTTCGTTGGCACATCAGAGTAAATCAATTAGTTTTGTCCACACTGGGTTGACAAGGAACCAGCAATATCTACTTAAAATGGAACCAGCAATATTTATCTTTTTTTTGAGTTATTTTTCTGGCAGGTTTTTTGATGGCTTGTTTTTTAATTTTCTGTCAATTCAAAATTCTATTCTGATCGATTTTTTGAGCATCTGGGTTGATTTAAAATGGGGTAAAATCATTGAGACAAAATTTTGAAATGCATGAAACTTTAATCCATGTTAAACTCAGACTACCCCTGAAAATCTGGTCAGATTCAAACCCTAAAATTTGCATGAAAAGAGGGTCGGTTTGCTCCCAGTTAACCTACTCCAGCTAAAATTATGTCCTCCAACAACCTAACTCACAACTCAGTGGAGAAATGAAAAGCAATGATCCACTTAATGAAATAACTGCTATTTTTTTATTATGCATTATTACATTAGTTTTATTATATTTATGTAAATATTTTATTTATGGATGATAAAAAATATGTATTTTTTTTTCTATTCAAATTTAAAGAGATAAGACTTTATATAAACATTCTCTGTTTTATATTTTTTCATCTGAATTGGATCATATAATTTTGGGAGAAATTACAATTTCATGTTAGAAAAAATTACAATTTCATGTTATTTAAATTATATTTCTGAAAATACATAAATGAATTATTATACAACAGATCCTTTAACAATTATAAATTCCTTTAACAATTATAAATGAAACATTTTTTTTTAAATCTCATTTACATGCACAATGCTCAAGTTAAAAAAAAATTATATATATTTTTAAAAATAAAGTTATGTCACTTTTGCTTTTAGGAGGAAGTTGCAAGGAAGCACAGATGCATGGACTTTTTGAAATAGAGTTATGTACCTTTTCCGAGGAAGTTGCAAGGAAGCACAGATGCATGGACTTTTTGAAATAGAGTTATGTACCTTTTCCGAGGAAGTTGCAAGGAAGCACAGATGCATGGACTTTTTGAAATAGAGTTAATGTTCATGTTATATTCATTATCATTGCCATGTTAATGTTATATTCATGTCACTGTGATATACAATATGTGCACATTGTTTTCCTTTGAACATAATTTATTCACAAGCTATATTTCGTCTATCACTGCACTTCACATAAAGATTAAGATGGGGCATTAATTACTTTAATAGTAAAGTTCAGAGATGTATCTATCATTGAATTTTATAAGAAATTCAAAAAGTTGTAATACATTATCCATTTTGCATGGCATGACATGTTTTACCTGCAAAATTTTGAGTTTATTTTCTCATTTCTCATGTTTAATCTTTGAAAAATTTTCACTTCCCACATCAATTTTCAATTTTGGGTGGTTTCTCTTTTCTCTTTTTTTTGGGTGGTTCTTTCTTCCTTTTTAACTTTGGACTTTAGGTTAGATTTTTTTTTGGAAATGGTAAAATTTATCATAATTTAGTGGTCAATTCCTAGTGAAGATAACCATTATTAATTGTTATATGAGTCACCACTACCACTTAAAATAACATGTTAGTGGTATGTAAAAGGGTTCCTTTGTGCTGAATACTTATTTCCTTATATCTAATGAAAAATAGCTTTTAACCAATTAAAAATAATTTTATGTCTTATTTTAAGGCCAAAACATTGTTTTGAGCTAAATAATATCCCCAAGAGAGTTAGTATCCCTTGTCTTTTCGCCTCCCCACCGGAACATCTGCTTCCTACTCGTGAGAGAATGAAGAGGAGAAGTTGTATAGGAGGAGTTAGCAATGAACTTTCGTACATATTGGACAGCCCCAAAGCTCCTAACTTAAGTAACAAAGAGTAGTAGGCGCCATTGCACAATAGCTGCAACTTCAGAGGGGTCTATTTCCAATTCACCACCTCCTACAATGTGGCCTAAATAGACTAAAGATGTTTTGGCAAACTCACATTTAGACAGATTGAAAGAGAAAACATTTCTTCACATCCAGGAGGTAGTGGGTGATGCTTGCCCGGATAGTGATTTATTGAGGGCCCACCAGATTCTCGGGGCAGGCAATAAGTTCGCTTGGAACAAATTCCACAAAAAACTCTCATTTTACATTTTCATCTAGAGAAACCTCCTTTTTAGGGGGTTGGATAATATTATATTATATCGGGGCACTAAAATGGATTTTCTTTTTACTAAAGATTGGCATTTCATGAACTTTCTCTATGAATTGGTGGAACCATAGCCCTCGATCTCGACCTCTTCCTCGATCCTCAAACTCTACCGCTACCACACACACGGTCTCACTTACGTATGCACAACATTAGGAGGTTATACAGCCCACATAGAGCTAAGCCTGCCAAACATAGCCTGAGGGTCGGCCCATTGTCGATAGCCAGTGGTTGCTCATTGCCAGCCGGTCCGTTGACATAGGGGCGACAGTGGTAATTGCTTGAAGGTCATTGCTGATAGCCACTAGTAGATGTCGGTAGTCAATGCACTCAATGACAAGATCGATCCAAGAGTCAATGCCAGGTGTCAATGCTGCTACTCGATGCCAGGTGTTGATCACTCGATGCCAGGATGCCACTTGGCGATCCGAGAGTCAATCCAAGAGTCGATGCACTCG
>ML796103.1:612088-662999 GCA_009831015.1 Picea engelmannii
ATTCAGTTCATGTGAAAATTGATATTTAACCTATTTTAATTTGTTTTATTTTATATATATATATATATATATATATATATATATATATAATTTGTTTATTTAGTTAATTTCTCCAAACTATAAGTATTATGATTTTTTAATTGAAAAATTAAAAAAAAATATAATATTTTTCAATGTTATAAGTTATTAATATTTATATTATTTATATATATAATTTTTATTTTACATTTATAATTTTGTTAAATTCTAAATTTAATATAAATTGAATGCTACATAAAGAAGAATATTTCTTGTTATATTAAGCTTTACACAAAAACCTTTTCAAATTACATATTATACATTAATATTAAAAAATATATATTTAGCTATCAATTATTCTATAAATTCTACATTTTACAATTTATAAGAATAATTTAGATAATAAGTTGTCCATATATTAGCTTAGAACATGATATTTTTAATATAAAAAATATTGACAATATTCTTTTTTTATTAGATTTAAATGCTAAAACAACCAGTAAACCAATATAAATAAGCCTAAGCAATGTTTCCAACCTTATCCCTTTGTGGTTAGATGAGGACTTGGTTGATGTGGCTTATGTTGAGAATGAAATGAAGATGGATGCAATAACATAGAGATATTGTAGAGAGCATGATACGATGAAACTTAAACTCTATTAATTGTTGGAATAGTGAAAACACTATAGTATACAAAGCAATACGAATTGGCTAGAATGGTGGTAGCTTATCTTTGAAGAGAGGTGTGTTGGGTAATATCATTCACAAAATCCAATTACAAGCAGATGAAACCAACGTCTAACATAAAGTCTAAAACCCTAAGAGGAAAAAGACACTAAGATCCAAAATCATAACCCTAGGAGATGAGGTGGCAAAAATGAATGCGGGCCTTTAGATTTGATATGCGAACTTCCTTGGAATACAACTTTCATATACAATCTCTATTAATATATTTATTGGACTATTATAAATAGTATTCTAAGCTTTATGCATTTGGCAGGCTCATAAATCTTCATATTTCCAGATTGTGTCAACTTCCAAAAACGTGTGGGAAGTGCCCAAAAAACTAGCTAGAAGTCTAGAATTTGTAAAACCATTATAGAACTACCGAGGTGTAGGATTTTTTCTAAAGTGGGTGACCACCTATTTCCACATGGATTAGTTGTCCCCTCTTAGGAATAAATGGTCTCCATTGGTCATTTTCTTCCATTAGATGGGGAAACTTCTACTCAATCAGACTCCTAGTGAACCATTTGCATTGGTGAAGAAGTTGCCTTACGTTGACAACCCAATAGATATGTATGGCTATTAGAGGGTTCCCTTCATGTTGGTGTCCATGACCCGGTTGATTGTATCCTACTCAATTTATTCAAGTTTGAGTTTGGAAAATAGGGTTGAAGAAACTCCACTTTAAATACAAGGTGTAAGCCCAGGAATGGGAGAATACTCGATTAAAAATCATTCTCACCCATATCCTTGGTGATGGTGTAAGGCCCATATGTGAGTGGTATAAGCTTCTTGTGGGGGCCTTTGAGTCACTCTTTGTTCAAATGCAACCATACCTTATCACTAACCAAAAATATATGTGGAACCTGATCTTGATCATGTCTCTACTTGTACTTGACAATCATTTTCTATAAAATATCATGAACTTGTTGGTGGATGTTATGGATCCATTCAACACATTTGAATTCTCTTTTTTCCTTAGTTTAAGCATGGGATGACTCTTCCTATGTAGATGCAATATGCAAAGATCCATCAATTTGGGAAAATGGCTAGAACCCTCGACACACCTAAAAAGGATATGCCCAATAGAGTTATGGAGGGATTTGTTGCTGCAATGTTGAACATAAGGATTTAATCCCATGTACATGGATGCTTGAATTTGTACATTCTAAATATATCCATAATCATCCTATTTACTACCACTATCTTAAATCTTTCCATTTGTATAAGGCTTGAAGGAACTTGATTTGGTTAGCTTGGTGTCCATCATTTACCATAGGTTATCCCATAAAGTATTGAGGAACCTATTATCCCTCTTTGAAATAATGGTCTGTGGTAGCCTAAAATGAACACAAAGAAGCTTGAAGAAGAGCTTAGTAGTGGCTTCCATCATGATACTCTTATTGGAGGGTGCAAAAAATGCCATCTTGGAGAATCTATCAACAACCACGAATACACAATCTTACCATTATGGGCTAAGGGAATTCCTAACATATAATCCACGGAGACTAATTCCCAAGGATTTTCAAAAGTAGGTACAGGAGTGTATATCAACTTCTTCTTGATGGTAGGTTTAGTGATAGTATAGGTAGTGTGTTATTTTATGTACTTGTTGATGTAGTAATAGAGATTTTAAGTAAAAGTACTTCTATAGTACTGCCATTCTTTACTCCATACAAAAATGCCTTGTCATCTAATTATAATATGCCTCCCAAATATATTTCTTGGGATTTATTGAACGAACACAAAAATGGTCCAAACGACATAAAATTTCACCTTGGAGGTGGAAGTCTAAAATTGGTTTACATATGCTTAGTGTCTAATATGTAGCAGTAAAGGAAAGATCATTGTCATATAGTTGGGGCCATTTGGAAGCCTCATGTCAACAAGAATTAAGCATTGTGGTTTGTGCCACAACTGGATGTCAGCTAAGGTAGTCTACAACCTAGTTTGTGCTACCCTTCTTATACTTGATGTTTAAGTGAAATTGTTGGAGGTATGTGAACCAATTTCATGGTGTTCATTTTTCAACTTCACTTGCAACTACATGAATTATAGAGGCTTATGATCAATGTGGATGATTATTTCCTTTCTAAGAATATAATGCTTCCACTACTGACATGCTTGAAAAATGGAGTACATCTCCATATCATAAGTCAAGTACTCATAAAAACACATCAGAGAGTGTCTCATTGCGATAAGCCATCGAATGTCCATTTGTGGGGACTACACTAACAACATAATTTGAAACATCTACATTGATCTTGAATGGTTGTTTCATGTATTGTAGAATGATCTCTAGTGTCAAACAAAGGAAACATTTTAGATCCTCAAATTTGGCTTTGGATTTGGCTCCATCCTTGGTCACGTGGCTCAAGGGCCAAGTGATATCATAGAACCCCAACACAAATCTATGGTAAAAATTGGCAAGGCCAAAGAACCTATGGATATTTGTCACTATCTTCTAGGATGGACATACATGAATGACATGGATATTGGTTGGATCCACATGCATGCATTGTTCATTCATGATGTATCCAAGATACTTAATTCTCTATATGTTGAATGAACACTCCTCTAAATTGGCATATAACTTGTGTTTCTACTAAGTGCTTAGAACTTGTTGAAAGTACTTTAGATGTTCCACCAAAGTTATAGTGAATATTAGGATATCATATGGAAATATGACCACAAAGGACTTGGTGAATATCCACAACATATCATCCATCATCCTCATGATCAATGTTTTGGCATTAGTCAAGATGAAAGGCATGGCCAACCACTCAAAAACACCTTCTTTAGACTTGAAGGCTATCTCCCACCTATCAATTTTCTCAATTAGCACCTAGTGATAGCCAAGGTTCAAATCTATCTTATTGAAAATATTGGAACCATTTATTTTATTGAGAAGATCATCAATCTAGGGGATTGAATACCAATTCTTGACTATGATTTGTTTTAGGGATTTGTAATCAATACATATTCACCATTTTCCATCATTATTCTAAACCAACAAAATAAATCCCTCAGAATGTGGCCCTTTCATATCAACCCTTGAATTTGGAATTTGATCTCCTCATTCTCTAAAAGATAGCATCTTCATACTAAGCCATTATGGAGAGGAGAATCATGTGTAAAATCAATTGCATCATGCTTTACGTAATAGTGAAAATTCACCTCTATCGGTAAGGAAAGGATATATATGTATTCTTCGACCATCGTATCCACCTACTCCTACTATGCAGAGAGACACTTATAGAGGCCTTAGCAATTGTGTTCATCTTTTTTTCAATTTACAATCAAATCATGAAGAAGACACATCTCTGAGTACAAGAGATTACCTTTCAAAACTACTAAGCTATGACCAAAAAGACTATGTTAGTCAAGGCTAGCTTCGATATCTTGTAAATTTTGTTGAAAATACATTTTAGTTCAACATACACTTAGTCTAAATTAGATTTCAACCACCTATAAATGTCCAACAACCACACAATTGTACTTTATGGACAAAAATACTAATAGACTTGTTCTAAAATAAAATAGAAACATAATTAATTTATGAACAACAAACAATAACCCACATTTTCCACAAAAATATGTGCATAAACAATTGGAGAAATATTCAGAAAATTGGACAGTTTTGAGGAGGAAAAAGTGTTTTATTCAACTCTAGGAATTTCTGAACTTTTACAACAACAAATAGAATCAACATTAAAACACAGTCAATGACTTCTTTCAACCAAATTCTGAACTATACAAACAATCCCAGATTGTATCTAATAAAGACAACCATGGTTGTACGGCCTATATGACCCAGGACAACCAATAAATCTTCAGAAACAATCACCAATCTGCATAGAAAACCATGCCAAAATAAACTGTACGAAACAAAAGAAAAAACTCGGCAAATGTGCATTGGAAATCATGCCAACCTACTGTAAAATGATAGCCTCGATTTATGTGCCCTCCCTTTGTTGTATGACCAACTTACACAACTATACAACCTCCTTTATTACTATTGTACAGACTGTATTAAATGTTTCTATGCTCCTTGGGATGTGTGCCAATCCCACTCCTTGGGGTGTGTGTCAAACCCTCCTTGCTACATCTCTTCGTCCAAGCCTACACTCCTCATTGGGATGTGTACCCCTTCACCTTCCCTCAAGATCTCCTCAAAAGTGTGCCCTCCTTTTCCTAATGAGCTGCATTTTAATGAATTTTGAATGTAACTGCCCTAACCCATGGTCTTCCAATGATATTGACAGTCAAGATTAGATCTTTCCCTCATGAGATCAACGGTAACGACTTAATCATTCGTTGAGGTCACTTAAGTCATTAAAGTGACCCATACCATCATAAAGTCACTTTTACATTAAAAAATTAAAAGACCCAACTTTATAAAATCACTTTATAAAGTCACTTTATAAAAACATATTATAAAGTTACTAGGAGAAAGTTTGCTTGGTCACTTCTGCATGTTGAGTGTTGTCAATGCAAAAGTACCTCCAATCTACCAAATTTCAACAAAGTTGACCTTCAAAAGTAGCAATGACACTGTGGGGCCTAGAGACATAAAAAACATGACATTACAACATATATGGTTTTCATAAAATGACATCACAAAATTCAAGTGTGGCACCATCACAAAGTACCTCATTTTTGTAAGGCTTGATTACATAGTGTTGGTGACGTTGTTGACTAATGAAAATGTCTCATTCCTAGATCAACCAACTCTTGGTGTATGACTAGGGGTACAATGTTGTTGGTAGCTTCAACTTCTAGAAAACCACTACTAATATTAGGTTCTTTTGGCTACCACTATCAACATTGAAATGTAGTGGAGCTCCCTTCACCAACATTGGTGAGTGGAAGATGTGCTCACCTTCCTCAAACTCATATAGTTCCATTGGCTAGACCTAATCAGTGACAATGGTAACATTAGGTTCCATGTCGATGATATATTTTCCCTTATTTGAATCAAAGTTAAGAGTTTGAGCCAAAATCAAATTGTAATGATTTCACCTCAACCAACAATAATTGTTTGGAATGATATCCATTGTGTTGTGCTAAGGAATTTTATGAATCTCACACCGATTTCTAGTGTCCTTTTACATCCCATTATTCTTCTTTAAATGTGGTTTGGACTAATTTTCCTAAGGATGGATATGCTTGCTTTGTCCTTTGTTCTAACAGTAAGGGACACCTTTGGTATTCTTTTGTTGTGGTTGATGTATAGACCTAAATTCTATCTTACTCTTTTGTTGAAACTTTTTATTGATCTTGACAACAAACTAGTAAGTAGTTCCCCATGAAGAGATGTCCAAAAACTCCATTTTTGTTTGAATGTACCTATCTAGACCACTAAAATATTTAGAACCAAATGTCACTTGGATTTCCTGATACCTAGATTCAAGTGTGAGGTATGGAAGGTATTATTGTACTCCCATACTGCCTAGTATTTCTCATAGTACAAAATTGTACCCTCATGTATTGGTCTTATTAGTTTCTAGTAGGGTAGAATTCCTCCTTAATGACATTCATAAAATCCACCCAAGTAGGTTCTATCCCAAATGATTCAAAATAATCTCTGGTACATTGCACATAGTAAGTGTCTTACCAATATTTGACATGGGTAAGGGACTTAAGGAGTGTGAAGATGATATTCTCACTATCAAAGTTTTTTTGAACAAAGTAATAACTCTGTAGAAAACTTTACCATTTCTCCAAAGCATCTACATCAATTTTACCTTCAAACAAAGGGATGTCAAAGTTAACTTGTACCTTGAAGTGAATCATACCTTTAAACTAATTACTTGTTGAAGGTGCTTCCATCACCATTGGGAATTATCAAAGGACATGGGAGAAATTATCCATCATCTCACTCATCTATCACATGTAGGATTCCTCAAGAAACATCTTGATCAGATATCCTACTCAATCATATTTCCTTTCACCAACCATGGGATGCAACTTGGGCTAGAGAGGGAAGTATTCACTAGGATCGATTAATTTGACATCCAATTCCCTATACCTTGAACTTATTTGAGATATTCATGAAAAAATAAGAAAGAACATATTTATCTAATGTTGTTGATCCTAATTAAGTTGAGAAAAGAAATGAATATAGTAATAAAAATATAATAACACATGGATATTGTAGATAGCATAATATACATGAAACAAAAAATATACTAATGACTTGAAATAGTGAAAACACTTTAATTTTTAAAGCAATAAAATATTTCTAGAATGGTGGTAGCTTATCTTTAGAGAGATATGTTTTGGCTATGCTCATTTGCAAAATCCCATTACAAGAATTTGAAGCTTCCTTTTAACATAAATTCTACATCCCTAAGAGGAAAAAACACTAAGTTTCAAAACCCTAACCCTAGGAGATGAGGTGGAAACAAGTAATGCAAGCCCCAAGGATCTTAGTCAATACATCAAATTTCTATGATCACAACTTTTGCATACAATCTCCATTTGGGGAATTTATTGGACCTTTACACATCTTATTCCAAAATCTATTGATTCCATAGGCCTAGAAATCAAAGATATACAATCTGTGTAAACTACCAAAAATGAATGGGACATGCTTGAAAAATGCATCAAAAGTTCAAGAATTGCAAGTAGAAATGCAAAGGTGTAGGATAGTTTCCAAGGTGGGTGGCCACCTATATCCACCTAGATCCCTAGTTTTAGCTTGTAGAGGAAAAATAGCTTTGAATATTTAGGTGAAAATTTGTTCAATTTCAAATTAATCAAGCTTTGTCTTTGTCAAGACCTAATAATTTTCAATGGTTTAATGAAGTGGTTGAAAATATAACCAGACAACCTATATTCATGGGCTTGATAGCAATGTGGTAGATTATGTTATATATGATAACCTTGTATATAACCAAATTGTTAATTTTGACATATCAAATGACCATGAGCCTAAATTAGATCGCAAGCTCTTAATCTTAACTCTAAACTTTGTCATGCATAAAATCCTATGGAAGAACATTGTCATAATGAAATGTAGTTGACCTTTGACAAAAATAAAGATAATGTTTTTCTAAAGGATTTAAAAAATGAATTAAATATCCAGATAAGTATAAACAATATTGAAGACATCCATCATAGCTTTACAACAACACTATCAAATTCTATGAACAAGTACTCTCTCAAAAAATCATGTAAAAAGGAAAATCAAATGGCCAACCCATGGTATGACAAAGAAGGTAAAATTTATAGAAAAGCAATTAGGAAAGATTTTGATGAGTCCCTAAAAGATGAAAATACAAATAGGCAAAAAACACTTATCAAAGAAAAAAAGAGATATTATATAAATGCAAAGAAAGATAAGCTTTTACACCTTTCCAAATACAATCCTAAAAAATTCTATAGGCAAATTGCCTTGAGAAACTAAAGAAAATAATATCATTTCTTGAGAGATTGGAATTTGTACCTTAAGAATATTTATCAATCCTCTAATGTTGTTGACATCATCCAAACCCTTATTACAAAGAAAGAGGTCTTTAATTTGGAATACAATGAGTTTAGAGTTAAATGTCTTACAAAATGGAAATCCAAGGACATTGAAGGCTATCAAGTGAAAATCCTAAAAATTGGAGGCTATGATCTTATACCTCACATTCGCAAGATTTTTAATATGGTAATCAAACAAGGTTTCCATAAACCATGGACTCAAAGTCTCATTGTTCCTATTTTTAAAAGCTAAGACAAAAATAACCTCTTAAATTTTAGGGCCACTATGATTAACCCTCTTCTAGCCAAGTTATATGGAATTATTATGGAAAATAAGATTAGCATATGCTTGGAAAGTCAAGGAAAAAAGGTTAAACGATAGGATTGTTCTTAGAAGACATCATTCAACTATGGACCACTTAGTTACACTTAGGATTATTACACAAAAATGTCAAAATAATAAAATCAATCTCTTGTGTTGCTTCATTGACTTTATGAAATATTTTGATATCACATCTAGAAATAACCTTTGGAATAGATTAGAAGAGTTAAAATTTCCTTTCAAGTTGAGAGTTATTGTGATAAGGTTGTATAAAAAAATTATTTCTAAGTTGGAACAACAAGGGTTCATCCATAGAACTCAATTGTAATATAGGGTTTAAACAAGGTTATACCTTGCCACCTATCATTTTTGCCATTTACATTGATAAGCTATATAGGCAGGTTTAGAAGAAATAGGTTGTGTTGGAACTACTTTAGCTAGAATAGTCATCACCCTTGTTATTTATGTTGATGATATTGTTGTTATGATGAAGTGTCCCTCTAATCTTGAAAAGGAACCAACAATTCTCAAATAATCATATTCTCACCCGGGTATGTTAGTAAACACTACCAAGACTAAAGTTTTTATAATTAAATCCAAAATGATCAGTTACAATAATTTTATGTATGAAAATAACAACTTAGAAGTTAATTTATACAAATATCTTGGAGTTGACCTTCATCACAAAATTAACTAGAACTAGAGAATTCAGAATATGATTAATTGGAGATGGGAAACCTATTTCCATCTTGAGAATAACTATAAATTAGCATATTTCTAGTTCTAGGAAAAAAACAAATTCTTCTTTGAGACTCTCCCCACTCTGCTGGTCTTATATGGATGTGAAGCTTGGGACTACATCATCTCTATATAATCTTGGATGAAAATCATGCAAATCCATAAGCATTTTATAATTTATAATCTTAAAATTAAATTAAATATACCATATCCAATCCTCGTAGAAGGTGGTATAAATTCACACTTTGAGAGTAAGGCTATAACTAAGTACCCAATGTATAAGCACACAATAACTAACATGAAATACAAGAGGCTTTCTAGGATTTCTTGAAACTCTAGTTAAAGGCATTGGTGGCTTAAGAGGGGTTCATGTAGAGATGTAATTCTTGGCTAAACCATTGGAGAATAGAGGAGGAGGTCACTGTGTAGAATATTGTTACTATTAGAAATACTATCACATATATATTTAATGATAAATTATGGTGGAATGTATAAATATAGGGTAAGAGAAAATTAAGATACTGCAAAGAGGTAGGATCCTTATTTATTTCCTAATGAAACTTGTTTTGGGATGTCCATGAAGGGTTGTGAGGTAGTTCCATCAAATACACGAGCATAATCAATCATTACATTGATACAAACCATGTGACTCAATACCACTCTAACCCACATATCATGTTCAAATAGATTTGTATGAAAATTAAATGATATCAACACATCCTTAGTGATTTATTGATACAACCCCTAATCCCATGGGTGTAATTGAGGTAGGTAACATGGAAATTATTTTTCTTAATAATATATAACTAAACTCTTACTGTTTGAACATGAATTTCTTCTGTGAGTACATGTTCAAAGCCATTTGCACAAAAAAATTAATGTACTTAGTCTCATAGAGTGATAATGATACTAAGCGTTAGTCATAGTAATTGTAAGGCTTGCGACACCAAGCCTAGGTGCATTCTCTTCCACCGCAGACCGAAATGAAGAAGATCGAGCAGGGAGGATGCTCGGTGTAAATGAGGAGATGAAAGTATTCACATAGGGGAGAGTTGGGGTTCCTTGGGTGCATGGAGTGCCAAGGGGTGACTCTACCCAAGGTGTCTTGTGACACAAGTCAAACAACGGACAATTTGATGAAGGGTTGAGGGAAATACTTGGGCGCTCCACCAATGAAGGAAAATCGACTAAGGCATGGGGGGAACACTTAGGAAAGTATGTCTGACTCACCTAAGGGGCATGTGCACCGAAGATGAATATTAGGTTAGACAGATCGGTGGGTAGGCTAGGCGACATAATGAAGTGTTTGGTGGGTTAGCTAGGCAAGCCACCTGAGTGGGCCCACATGAGGAGTAAGCCCAACCTTGTGAAGGGGTATGACTTGGTGAATTGACGGGTTGGTTCACCCATGGGACAAGAGACACAATGGATGGATTCCTATAAAGGAACAAGGGAGAACAACCAAGAAGTAAATTTGGTGAGATTGGAAGACAAGGAGAGAAAGAAGACCTCTGCGATTTTGAGGAAAATGAAGAGGGAGAGCTCCTTCAAGGAGCCAAGTCGCTCCACTTGGGAGGAATTGTGTTGCCTTGAGGAGGATTTGGTGGATAGAGTTGGGAGATCTTCTCTTGGGATGATTTTTTGGAGGTATGGAAACATAGTTCTGTTGGAAGCATGTGTGAGGTAAAACCAAAATTTGTGAAGTCTGTGGAAAGGAAGACACAAGAAGTTTGTGGTTGTGGGCACGTCTGAGGTGCATTGTAAGAGGTTGTGGAGATGGTTGCGACAAAGAATATTGGTGAAAAATTTGTGTATAAGTGTCTTGGTGAGGTGAGGCGAGTCGTTTGAATCTACCCAAGTTGTAAACTGAGTCAATAGTGTTCATATTGTAATTGTTTCGTAATAACAAAGACTTAGTTGGGTGTTAGGCACAATTTGTACCGTCTGAACTATATCTATATTTCTCTTGTTTGTTTAGTTGTTGTTCTATTATATTATCATGTTCATGGATGTATTATTAAATATGAATAAGTGTTAAAGTTGTTAACAATTGTCTAATTATACAAGAGTTGAACTAGAGTAGGAGTTTGACTCGTCGGTAGCCTAGAATAGAGTATGGGTATGATCTAGGTGAATAGGCTCAGTCCAAATGAAGTATCCATGGTGTTTTGAAGAAACCAAGTGAGAAACGTCGTGGTGTTGCATACCCTCAAGAGATGTACAATTGTAAGGCACATTGTGGGGATGTGAGAGATATTGGTATCATAGTTGACTCATTATAGATTTTGGAGAAGGTTGGGGAGATCTTCACCACTATCTTGATGATAAATGGTATCAGAGTGAACTTTGAAGACAATTAGTTGTGAAGTCAGTTTGGCGGGAACGTTCCCAAACTTAGTGAATGGTTCAGTGCAGCGAACTTGTTCATTACAAAATTTGCATCAGACTTATGACAAAGGTTTGGTTGATGCTGTGATGGGAAAGTTGGTCTGGGCGCACACCTTGTATAGATTGAGAGCAGGGTTTCTGGTGAAATGAAGCACTGGACAGGGTGGGTGATTGCAAAACTCATCATAGAACTTGTCGTAGACTTGATCATAGAGGCAGTTTGGGTACAATACTTGATTGGTTTGATGTGTGACGAAATTCAGTATTGGACCTGTTGTGCACACCTTGGAGAGACTAGGTGCAAAGTTTGTGGGGTACATTGAGCACTTGGAAAAGGCATTTGAATGTAGGAGTTTTCGCACGACTTGTTGGATATCTAACCACAAAATTGATCACAGAAGTGAAACACAAAGGGTGATCGCCGAAGTGATTGTAAATGGGAGTAGTTCTAAGTTGTAGCAAGGTGAAGCACTTGGGTGTGTTGGAAAACTTGGGGAAACATAGAGTAGCTTCACGAGAGGTAGTTGGTTAGGCACGTTTCCATCATGATGTCTTTGTGTTTTGCATTGCCGTGAAAAACCATTGGGTTGAGCTGGGTTGTTGGATGAGATCACAGGCTTCGAATGAGGTAGCTCTTCACAGAGTTACAATAGTTGGTTAACAATAATATGGCTTGACATTTAGGCTGTGGCTTTTTCATGGTGCCTTGAAGTGGAAGTAGCTAAGGTGCAAAGATGGAAAGACATTGGAGATGAGGTCATCCAGTTGCATGCAAAGTTTGGGACTTAGACATATTTTTAAAGTGAACATATGGACTTAGTCTTGTATCACAGTGAATGTATTCCAGGTTAGTGGAGCTATGGATGGTGATTGAAGAGAGTTCACATGGAGAGTTGATTGCTTGGGCGAGCAGAGGTCTAATACAATAGACTTAGAACATGGTTGTAGCGAAGGATGTTGTTGGAAAGGTATGGTTGGTTTTGATTTCTTGCATTTCCTAAGTTTTGCGATGATTTATTTGAAGGGAATTCAGATGACTTGGTGGTTAAGGTGCAATCCATTTCTGTAGTGAAAAACAACAGACTTGAGGATGACTCAAGTGGATTAGATTCAAAGAATTTTTGAAGTAGTTTGGGACGCCTTGGTTGGGAGAATGTGCAGAGATCTTGGGGAAACCTGCTTGGATGATTCATATGGTGGACTTATGTAGATTTGGATGCAACCATGGATGTGGCTTGAGGAATTTTCCTAAATATTTGATGAGGCACTTTGGACAAGTCATTGCGGTGAAGTGGGCAATGAATTTTGTACATGCCTAGTTTGAGAGGATGAGTGAGGTGCCTTAGCTATAATTTTTTGGGTCATGTAATGACTTGACAGTCGCAATGACAATGCTAGAGTTTGGATGCTTGCAAGAGGTGCAAGGAAGTTCCTTCCAGGAGATAGATGGATTCAACAAGGAGGTCGACCAAGAATTGTTGGCAGTCGAATGGGAAGAATTCAAACCAAGTGAATTGGGTGGTGTTCAATCACCTTTGGTATGGGACATTTGATGAGGAAAAACACACCTTGGTGACTTGAGGGTGATTATGCAATGACTCATAGATATGGTGGGGGTCGTTGGTTGAGGTTGATAGAGTATTGGTTCGAACATGCCTCAGGAATGGAAGTCCTTTGAGGTGACTCATTCTACTTGGAACTTTGGATAGTTTGTTGGGATGCTTTCAAGGAGTGTAGGCATGTTAGCCACACTCATCGTAGATGTTGAGTTGTGGAGAGGTGACTTGATGAAATGAGGTGAAGTGATCACTTGCCTTGATTTCAAGGATTGTGAGGACAAGTATATTGCAACATAAAGAGAATACTTAGGCATAGGAATTTCTCTTGATTTGGGTAGCATGGTTGAAGGTGAAGCCTAACCATTCCAAGGCATAGATAGGCGGATGTAGTAGCATGGTCGGGGGATGAAGTAGTGAGGAAAAGGGAAGTATGGATGCACATTTCTTGGGAAAGATTGGCTAACTATGCCATGGGGTGGACAATTGAGTCAAGTTGTTGCATATGAATTTTATTTGGGGTGACTTCATAGTGTAGAAAGATGAGGGGCGAACTTGCCATGGTCTAAGAGAATTGTGTGGATGAACCAAATCGTGAAAAGAATTCAGAGTATGGATGCACCAGTAGGTTTGAAGTGCAACACTTACACATTGTGGAGGATCTCCTTAAAGAAGATCAAGCGATGACAAAAATGGTGAGGCAAAGATGGACACTTTCCTTAGTCTTCAGAGTTGGACAAAGTGACATAGATGTGACAAAAAATACTTAGTTTGGGCATGGAGATGCACATTTTAGGAACTAGACGTGATGATTGGAATAGCTTCCCAACTAGTGCAGGACTTGACGCTAGCATTGTGTTGAGACATGGTAGAGTTAGTTGAAGTATGATCACATCAGCGAGTCACAATGAGTTCAACACTTACACATTTTTGAGGTTTTGGTTGAGATTATAGCAACAATTGGGGTGGAAACAACAACAAAATGAAGAGAGATCATCACAGTAGGGCAGTGGCATCTTAGTCATTGCGAACATAGTTGGGGAGAATATGCCTTTCCATTGTTGCAGACAGTTTGGTCACACACAAATTTGGGGAGAGGGAAGTGTGGGTGGTTGCATAAGTTACAAATGACTGTTGTGTGAGTTGGAAACTTTGGGTTTCCACTTTGAAAGGAAACTTAGGGTTTCCACTTTGATAGAATATTGGGGTTTCTAGTTGGCACGAAACTTGAGGTTTCCAACAGACTTAGTTGCAGTGGAGGCACAAGTTTGGGAAAAGACTTGGAGATCACAGATTTTGTGGATGTTGCCGAGGATGAAAACGACTTGAGGTGGAGGAGGATGTAAGGCATACAACGCCAATCCCAAGTGTGCTCTCTTCCACTATAGACTGAAATAGAGGATATTGGGCAGATAAGATGCTTGGTGCGAATGAGGAGATGAAAGTCTTTATATAGGAGAGAGTTGGGGTTCCTTGGGAATGCGATGTACCGAGGGGAGACTCCCCCCAAGGTTGATGGAATGACTTGGGCACTCTACCAACGAAGGAAAATTAGCTAAGGCATGGGGGGTGTGCTTAGGAAAGTTGACCCAACTCGCTTAAGGGGAGCATGCACCCAAGACAATGAGTTGATTAGATGGATTGGTGGGTCAGCTAGATGATGGAACAAAGCATTCATTGGATCAGTTGGGCAAGCCGCTTGAATGCACCCATATGAGTAGGCCCAACCTTGCAAAGGGGTGTGACTTGGTGAACCGATGGGTCGACTCACCCATGGGAAAATATACGCGATGGATGGACACCTATAAAGGAACAAGGGTGCACAACCAAGAAGGAATCTTGGTAGATATTGGAAGACAAGGAGAAAGTATAGCTTTGTGGTTCTGAGGAAGATGAAGAGTGTGAGCTCCTATTTCACTTGGGAGGAATTGCACTACCTTGAGGAGGATTTGGTGGACAAAGTTGGGTGATATTCTCTTGGGATGATTTTGGGGAAGTATAGAAACACAAATCTATTGGAGGCATGTGTGTGGCCGAACAAAAATTTACGAAGTCTGTGGAAACGAAGAGACAACAAGTCTACAATTGTGGGCTTGTTTGAGGTGCACCACATGAGGTTGCAGAGACGGTTGTGACAGAGATTCTTGGTGATGAATCTATGTATGAGTGTCTTAGTGAGGTGAAGAAAGTCATTTGACTCTTCCCAAGTTGTAAACTGAGTCAATAGTGCTCATATTTTCATTGTTTCGTAATAAAAAAGACTCTGTCAGGTGTTAGGCATGGTTTGTTTCACTCGCATTATATCTATGTTTCTCTTATCTATTTCGTTGTTTTTCTCTTGGCTTCTCATGCTCATGGATATATTCTTAAATATGACTAAGTATTAAAGTTGTTAACAATTGTCTAAGTATATAATAGTTTCACTATAGTGGGAGTGTGACTCGTCGGTACCCTAGAATTGAGTATGAGTATGCTCTAGGTGAAGAGGTCTAGTCTAGATGAAATATCCTTGGTGTTTCCAAGAAACCAAGTGAGAAACGTCGTAGTGACGCAAGAGGTGTACGATCATAAGGCACACTGTGGAGACGTGACAATAATTGTATAATGATAACATAACTATATCTATTAGTATAATATCCTTGTATGAGTAGATATAATATTTACAAAAGAATTGACAATAAAAATTAATCTACATCTTCCATAATTATTATAGAAAATTAGTAAAATATAAAGAAAATTTTGTAAACATATTTTTCCATTAAATTTTTAAGTTTTAGTGTGTAAAGAAATCTTGACTCTAAACTCATCACAATTGAATAATTTTTTTCTAGGTTATGAAGACTTTCGTGTAAAAAAAATTAAAATAAAATAAAATTCAAGATTAAAATATAATGTAAATCTAAATAAATAACTAGATATAAACTTAGATTTTGATGAGAAAATATCAACCATGTATAGTACAAAATTAGAAAAACTATGAACAATTTGAGAAAGTGTGCAACTTTGACACCAATATTGGAAATTTAAATATACCGTTTGCTTAAAAATAAATCTATGAACATGAGCATACACATTAAGAAAATAACCATATTATCCCTTAAATTTATAGTGTAAATAAGGAGTCTCTCGAGGAAGTTGGACATTTGGATTCACCTGAGGCTTGCGGTCGAGCACGTGATCACGGGCAGGTGGATTCCCAGCACAAGAAGAAGTCCAATTTGAGGGATGATCCAAAGCCAGCTGTGGGGGTGACTGCAGAGGAGGGGACGTCGGGAGGTGGTCTGGTAGGGGATGACACATACACTCGTACAATAGCTTGTATGTGTCATCTGTCAAGAAAAGGTTATAATTTTCCCAGAGTGTGTTGTCGTCAGCCCACGTCAGATCTACACTGACAGCCATAAAGGGCCGAAAAGGTCAGTGAAGTGAGGATCCACGACAAAAGGGTGCCACGAAGAGTTTGATTGAATCTTAGTGGAAAGTGTAGGAGGTGCCAGGTCTGAAGGGAGCCATGATGAGCTGGGGTGTGGGTGGAACCAGGTTTTGGCTACACTATCTCCACGAAACAGATCCGTGCATGTAGGGTACCATGAAGAGTCTGACTATAGCTAGAAGAGGCGCCACGTATGAAGGGAGCCAAAATGAGGGTGGAAACAGGTTGAGAACTACGTTGTCACCACGTTGCGGGTACCCCACACTATGGGAAACCTAGACTTCACCATCTGCGGGAACCCTAACCACTCTCTTGTCCGAGCTCACTAACACACCCTGTTTCCGCGACTCCCTTAACTTTTTCTTCCCCTGACCCTATTACCATTGTTTTCCCCCTCTTCTCTTCAAATGTCCATGGTGGTGTTGGACGTAACAGAACCTCTAGATCCAAATCCTGTGCTAATGGAAAACAAAAGTCCTGGAAGGTCATACAGTCTCCCTCCAGTTGTACTCTTGGAAAAGACATTGCCTTGGATTGTGTTTCCATCCTTTCAAAGAGGGCTCTCGTCTGTAATTTTTTCTATGCTAAGATGCCTAAAGCTCGTTTATCGGTATGGTTACAAGACTTTTGGAAACCAATGCTTGGTTACTGTCCCAGGGTCAGTATTCTTTCCAACCACTGGTTTATTTTTCATTTCTTATAGGAAGATGATTTATTAAATATCTTAAGCTCCCCATGGATCCTAGACATGGGATTCCTCATGCTTAAGAGATGGGCTCCCGGTTTTAGGCCTTTTTCTGAATATTTTAGCAAAAGATTCTTATGGATTCTCTTACTGTATTTTCTGATTGAACTTTGGTCCAAACCAGTCTTCAAAGCGGTTGCCAACTCGGTTGGGAAGTTTTTTTTTTTTACGAATGCTCTCTTTGCTAGGTCAATAAAGGAGTAGCGTGGGTTTTGGTCGAAATGGACCTCGACTGGGGTCTCCCAGATTCCATCGTTGTCAATGTAGGGGACTACTCAATCTATCAACCCCTTTTTTTCTGGACGAAGTCGTTTCACTGCCACTTATGTTGACAGACAGGTCATCTCAATACCTCATGTACATTGGATAAGTCTACGACTCCCTGGACAACAATGGACCAAAATGGTAAAACTTTCCCCCATACTTTGGATCGTGACACCTTCCTCGGTAAGATGCAGGTTTTTTTTCCAGAATTATTCCATAAAATCTCTACAGAAGAATTAATTTATTTAAAAAATAATGAACTTTGGGTATTAGAGATCTTTGAAGATTTCTAGAAACTCCTTCTAAACAGGATAGATGTTTTCGTTCTTCACCCTGATTTCCACACTGCAGACCCTGTGCACCACGACTCATCTCCCCTTTCTCTGTACCCTGCAGATTCCCCTGACCAGGTGGACTTCTCTCAGACTCTACATCCTCGCCTTGAACACACTCGCCCTGATCACATCCCCTCTTGTGATCTTGTCTTATCCTTTTCTCCTCCTTCCTCACTGTTTGAAGATCTCCCCCTTAAAACCCCTTCCCCTACTTCAAACATTCCAGCTAACCTCTCCCTTGACACTTTTTCTAAGCCTCCATCAACTCTTTCAATCGCGCCCCTTTCCCATTTCCCTCTCAATGTTACCAAGTCAACTACACCCGTCCCTCTTGACCATTCTAATGTGACTATGCAGAAATCCCACCTCAGACCCCCTAAAAATCCTCCCTGATCTATAGAAGGTGGTCTATCATTTTTTTCTAACACTGAACCTCCCACTTCCCTTCCCCCCTCCATTTCACTAGAACACACATGTTCCACATCCTCGACCCTTAGAGCAAGCCATCCATTTCATGGTGTTTATTAATGATTATTTTTTCTCTAAATCTTTGTGGGTGTGGGAGCCCCACTAAACTCGCCTCCCTAAAGAGATTACTACAATAGGTCAAACCTGATACAATTTTCCTACAAGAAACATTGGTTGAGGGAGATAAGGAAAAATCCCTATTTTTTCAATGTCTGCCACACTAGAATCTAGCTGCTTTAGATTCACATGGTCGCTCCAGGGGACTCCTTTCTGGTTGGAACCTAGCTTTTGCTGATTTTTGTGCCTTTAGAACAGTTGCAAGTATATTCTTGGAAGGAATATTAAATCATTCAAAATATATTGTTAAACTTCTTAATTGTTATTCTCCGTACAAAGACAAAGAGCCTTTTTTACAACAACTCTCTGATTCTGGATTATTGTGTGAAGATAATCTTATTATTGGTGGCAACCTAAACTTCACCTTATCTTCTAGAGAAGTGTGGGGGAACCTAGCACAGATTGACCCTCTAGCCGATTTCTTCTCCAATATCCTTCATAGCTCTAATTTAGTAGACTTCCAACCATCTGTCATGTCTCCAACCTGGCGGAATGGTAGATTCGGTCCTACGGGTATCTCTAAAATATTGGACCGTTTCCTCTTAGAATCCAAGCTACTTGATAAACATCACTATTTTTGTATTTAGGTTGTTTCTTCAACTATCTCATATCACAATCCAATCTTCTTACAATTTGATGGGTCTTCACGCACTGTTATGCCCCCCTTCAAATTTAACATCTCGTGGATTTCTGACCTGAACTTCATTACTTTAGTTCAATCCACCTGGGACAAGATGCAAAGCTGGACTGAAAGATATTCAATTCTACTTATTTGCGACAAACTAAAACACTTGAAGAGTTATGTTATTAAATGGAAGACCATTAAGAAGAAACAACTAAATGCAAAATTATTCTTCATTGATCAACATATGTCTGATCTCTTTGAAAAGTGCCCTTCTCAAATTTTTTAGAAGAAGATTTGGAATTACTAAATTCTCTCTCCCAAAGGAAGAATTATATCCTCTCTATTGAAGAAGCTACCTGGAGACTCAGGAGTCAGGCTATCTGGATCAAGAAAGGAGACAAAAACACATTTGTTTTCACAAATTTGCGTCTCAGAGGTGCAGTCACAACACAATTTGGGACCCATCAGATGAGGACAGGAATATGATATCAACTGATACAGATTTAAAAGAGATGGTTTTCAATCATTTCAAAGCACAATACAATGCTTTTGATACTGAAAAAATTGACCTGCAACTTGAACTACTAAAGACTGCCCCTCGCTTCTTCAATGTTGATGATAATTTGGAGATCGACAAACTTGTTTCGATTGTAGAATTACAAGAAACTATCAATAAAATTCCCTAAGAGAAAATTCTTGGACCAGATGGTTGGACACATGAACTTTTCATACCTTTTTTGATATCATGGGCATGGATTTACTCAATGCAGTGGAGGAGTCACGAAGCACAAGATATATCACAGGGGCACTAAATGAAATTTTTTATGCTCTCATTCCAAAAATCAGTAAGACGGTCAATTTTAATGACTTTAGGCCCATTGCATTGTGCAATTATTCCTACAAATTTATCTCCAAAATCATCACTTCTCGGATCAAAGATAAATTAGCATATTGCATCTTCGATGAACAATTTGGCTTTCTTAAGGATAGATTGATTTTTGATGTTGTTGGTATTACACAAGAGTGTCTACATACTGCAAAGACGAAGAAACAAAATTCTATTATATTAAATCTTGATTTAAAGAAGGCCTACAACAATGTTAGATGGCAATTCCTCAGACTACTTCTTGATCAAATTGGCTTAAATTGGTGTGTTTCACTGTGGATTATGAGTTGTATCACCTCGGTTAACATGGATGTGCTATTCAACGATGTTCCAACTGATTTCTTTAAATGCCATCGGGGACTGTGACAAGGTTTCCCACTGTCTCCTTTACTCTTCCTGATAGTTGTTGAAGTTTTAAGCAGAATGTTGACTCAAGACGTGGACTCTGAAACGTTCCAAGGACTGAAAGTTGTTGTTAGTACATTGATCTCACATCTCTTTTTCGTGGATGATGTACTCATACTTGGAGATGGGAAACTTGAGTATTGGTTAACTCTTAAATCTATCCTTTCCAAGTTCTGTTCTGCCACGGGGATGGTTGTAAATTGTCACAAATCAGTTTTTCTTGTTCAAAACATCAATTAGAACCTTAAACTCAATTTGAATGCAACTTTTAATATTTAGATTGAGAGCCTTGAACAAGGTATGAAATATCTTGGTTTTTTTATTAAACCAAACAATTATAGAGTGAATGATTGGTTGTGGTTACTCAACAAGATTGAAAAGAGGATCGAGAATTGGACCGTTCGATGGATTTCTCTCGGAGGCAGGCTCACCTTAGCCATTTCTATTCTTCAGAGCACTCCAGTTTATTGGCTCAGTATTGTTAAACTCCCTTCATCCATGCTCCACCGAATCCATCTTTTTCTCTCAAATTTCATCTGGAAAGGGGGGAAGAAAGGATCTGGATATCATCTCACAAAATGGAAAAATATTGCCAGACCAAAAATCTATGGAGGTTGGGGCATAAAACATATCTCTTGGTTTTCACAATCACTGGCTGCAAAATCATGTTGGAGAGGTTTATTTGGTTTAGGTCTTTGGAATTTAGTCCTCTTCAAAAAATATCTGAAGGGTATTGATATTATTTCCTGGTTGCGAAGAGATGGTCTCGGAACACAAGGAACGTCTATCATATGGAAAATTTTTATGTTCTCTCTTCCAATCATCAAAAGATGGCTTGCATGGGAGATCGTTTCAGGTAATTATGTTGTCTTAGGTTGCGACTCCTTTATTGGTTTCAGCTCCAACTTCAAACTTTCAAATCCTCTAATCTGGGTCTTAAATAGTTCAAACATTTACTCTATAACACAAGCAACTGCTCCTGTTGTTTTTGGACCAATTCAAAATTGGTTGAAGTCTAATCAGATTGGAATTTCAGATGAACTCAAAACCGAATGGGATAACTTTGTTTCTATTTTAAGTAGCAATGACATCCACCTCAAAAATTCAAATGATAAGCTTGTCTGGTCTTGGAATAGATCGACAAGTACAATCACTGCCAAACTAGCTTATCAGTCCATCTTATATTTTAACAATTTGGAACAGAGAAAATGGTGGTACAAATCTATCTGGGATTTGAATATTCCAATCAAATTGATATGCTTTATGTGGTTGTGCTTAAAGGACTGCATCCTCACTGGAGTGAATTACAAAAAAAGAGGAGGTATAGGCCCCTCGGTCTACAATAACCCCTCGGTCTGCAATATTTGTTTAAGGAATGAAGAAACTACTGCACATATTTTTGTGGATTGTACAAAAACACAAAAAATATGGCCTCTAGTGTTAAAATTTCTGAAGATTGATAATGAATGGAAGTGTTCTTCTATAGAGGAAAATTTGAAACACTGGTTCTTTCAATTTCCAAAACTAAGACATATCCCATTCTTGGTCATTTGGGGCATTTGGAAATTTAGAAACAAAATAGTGTTTGAGAACTAGAATAGAATGGATCCTATGATAGTCACCAAAGTTATCCTTTCTTTCAAAGAATACTCAGTCAAAGAGGAAGAATATAAATTGAATTTTATCCTAAATCCAATCTATTTTGATGATAACCCAATTGGTTTTTTTGATGGAGCAACTGATGATAATATTTTTGGAATTGGAATATATCTAAAATTTTCTACAAAATACACAGCGAAAGATCATTTTGCTGGAGGCACTGGAAATAATATGAAATTTTAGCTCTTAGGCCTTTGGGGACTCCTATTACTCTCTTCCTACTTTTCCATAAAAAAATTGATGGTTGCGGGAGATTCCAAGGTCACTATCAACTGGATAAATTCCAAATCCAACCTGAATCTAATTTATCTCAACAACTGGAAAGACAAGATTATAAGCTTAAAGAATAGATTTGAATCTATCAACTTTATGCACGTACATAGACAGTTCAACAAAGTAGCAGACAACCTATCCAAGAAGGAACTCAAAGGCAATTATGGCTGGCTTTTTTATGAAGAAATTGTTGATGGAACTATTGTTAGTAAAAAAAACTTTTACATTTTCTAGACTAGATCTATACAGATGTACCTTTTTTGATCAATTTTGTATATGACACTAGTTGTATTTTTATATTTACTACAATGTAAAAATGTGGAAGGAAGGAAAGACTACAGATCTTTTTTGATCGATACTTTCTCGATCCATATGTAACAGAAAGTTTCATTTGATTCTAATAGAATAACAATGAAACTGTTTTTTTCTCGTGAAAAAAACATAAAAATATATAGTGTAAAATAAGAATTTTAAACGATAATAATGTCATATTCTAGGTTTGTGAACACAATACCATTTTGATCAATATAATACATGAGTTTGATATATTATCTATTGAGAATTTTAAATGATATTAATGACATATTCTAGGTTTGTGAACACAGTACCATTTTGATCAATATAATACATGAGTTGTTCGATGTATTGTCTATTGTTGGTTGATAATATATTGTTCTTTATGTTGACTGATATATTATATTAAATTGACCAATGTAGTATATTTTTCAAGTAATATAATATATAATATCAATATCTAGTGTAGACAATACCAATAAATATAATAAGCATTTTAAATGTTGTTGTTATTTGAATCAATAGTAAATCCATTAGAATCCATCGATATAACAGAGTTCAATATTTTTTACAACAATGGGTATTTATATTGAAAAAAAATGAGTGTGGTTTTACATGGAAAAAACATTACATGTTAACTTCAAAAAAATACTAAAGGTCTAAGTCACTGAAAAATACAGTTTTTCCAAAGAGACTAAGTCCAAAATTAAACATATATGCCTACTCCAAAACTTGTAGGAATAGATCATTATAAGTTGTTTCAATAGAAACATGAAAAAACACATCATAAATTAATTAAAAGGGAAAATTCACCTTAACCTAGAAGAGGTAACATCCTAGCTAGAAGTAGCATTTAATTGTTAAGAAGCATTCTTTGTTCCATGATTATAAGGGATTTCGAAGGGTGCATCCAATGATGGTAGCTTCACATGGGAAATCAATTAGTTTAGAATACCTTCGCATGTACATGGAGAAGATTCAAATAAAATCATATGACCCCTAATGATGGTGAGAGCTAAGATAGACTCCTTTGCCTAGTCATATAAAGCTAAGATAGTATTAGAAGCTTCAATATACATGTAGTATTTATCTTTCTAAACTTTATAATGTTTGGCCTCAAATTTTGTACTCCAGGCTTTAGAAATCTTGATGGAAATGGAAAGATAAATCTTCAAGGTTGCAGGTTAAATTGAGCAAGGCTTCACACAATTGTGTGCCTAAATTACATCTCCTATTGTTGTAAGGTAACAATCATAATGTTTCCTGGTGAGCTAGTAGAGATTATAAACTAAATTGATCTAATGCACTCTAATAGGGTCAAATGGATTCAATGCTAAGAAGAAGGAACTAAGAGATAAATATGTAAAATGATAAAGTGAGAATGCCAATGAGAACTTCCCATACATATTAAACAAAGAGAATCAAATGTTCATATCAACCCAAGATATCCCCATTAAAAATAAGCATAGAGTAATGACCTTAGGTTTTGACCTCCCTAAACATTGCACCATGACTGAATGCATGTGAGTACATGCACTTCAGGTTATCATAGTTATCCTATCCTTTCTTGTAAATGTGGAGCCTTAGGGAAGTTCTTAATGTGATTTTCCATAAAACATGAAAAACACATTTTGTTTACTAAATAATTTTTTGGGAAGACATGTTCCTTGTATCCCTTTAGAACACAAAACCAAAAAATGATCATGATATGGGGGTGAACCGGGTGCTCTCTCAATACTCTTTTTAAACCCATAGTCTTCCTTCGGGATCACAACTTTCTAGTCATTCTATCACCTTCAACATTCATATTTTAACTTGGAGGAAAGATGCTTCTTGAAACACATTTGAAAAATAATTTCCCTTATATATATAATTATTAACCTATGGAAATAAGATTATGCAAATCTAAACTCTTTGGTAATCATATTTGAGCCCCTAATATCAATAAATTTACATTGATTGGGTTCTTGGAAGAGACTTATAAAACAACTTATGTTACAATTTACATAGACGGAAATCCCTAACAAATAGAGAGAAAATGCCAATGAAGAATCCCTATACATATTAAAAGTATAATATTGAATGACAGTATTAACCTAATAAATCTCCATTATAACTAAGTTTAAGGGAATGAAATCATGCCCTAATTTCCATAAACATCCCACCATGATTGGACATATGTTAGTACATGCTATTAAAGTTCTCACATTAATCATATGTTTTCTCATAGATGTTTAACATCCCACCATGATTGGACATATGTTAGTACATGCTCTTAAGGTTCTCACATATATCATATGCTTTCTTATATTATGTTTAACCTTAGGGAAGTGCTTGATGTAACATGCTATAAAATATGGAAAATACCATTTGTATTAATTTTTTGGGGACGACATGTTCCCTATATACCACAAATACATGTTGATGCAGGCGGAAAACGCGACCGTACCCACGTCGCGCTCTCCCGCTCACAGGATCGTTCAAATCCCCTTCTACTCCTAAGCCGAAGCGGCTCTTAGATTCCTCTAATGGGATCTCTGATGAAAACCTGACCCGGTCCACGGGTCCTTTCTTTTCCTCCTTTTCGGCCCCTGCACTTGGTCGTGGTTATCCCCGACTCACTATCGGGCTTTCGGGGTTTCGGCGTTTTCGCTGTTGAGAGTCACTGTACTCTCCAACTCCAGAGTTCTGATTCTTCGATGAGCTCCTTTTTCTTCATGCACTGGCCCTCCAGGCTCAGCTCCCACCATATGACCACTACCTCCGCAACCGTGGCCTTACCTCGCAATCTCGCAATCTCGCGGATTGAACCGTCGAACTTTCACCCTCCTATTCCGCGAATCCCCGAGATGCGAGAATTCAACAGAGTGTTGACTCCTATCTCCAAGCAACGTGTGTCCACCCGTCGGCCGCGTGATCCCACCTTATGCTCTGCCACGAATCCACATGAACCTCGGCTCCTCGGCACTTCACGACTCGCGAATCCTAACGCCGATATTTCGAGACTTCTCGCAGCGAGATCCCGAGGGCTTCGTGCCACCTGTATTCCACTCGCCGACTCTGCTATGGCCTACACTATCCTCTAGCTGCAGGGATATCGCTTTCTCGCAACCTCGCGATCCCCGTGGCTAAATCCTTGAGTCTTTCCTTGCGAGGTCTCGATACACGATCCCATGTGCAGATCCAACGGTCCTCCTACGATCTGGATCCAACGACTATCTCCTCCTGGCTCCTCGCGTCCTCGTGACTTTGAATACCCAATGTTTGGGCTCTCAACCTGTGAACTCCCGAGTTCGCGATATCTCTCAATCTCTCACCACCTATCCTCCCCATATGGATGGCTACGATCCTCTCGCCTCTTCGCCGCTTCGCGTCCTCGCACCTCGCGACTTTGAATACCCAATACTTGGGCTTTAACCCTGCGAACTCTCGAGTTCGTGAGATCTCTCGATCTCTGCCACCTGTCCTCCTCAGATGGATGACCACAATCTTCTCGCCAATTCACTGCTCGTGAAGTCGAATGGCTTCCTCTTCCAACCTCCGATGCCTGAGTACCAGATGTGGGTAATCTCATGACACGCGTCCGCTCCCAACGAATGGTCCAGATTAACCTCGCAAATTCACAACCTCTGATGCCAAGGGACTCTCCTCACATTTTTGATATCCCTGATATCCCGATGATCACTCCTCATGTCGGGACTTCTCTCCTGCTGTTCACGAAGGCTTAACCTCCGTGCAACTTCCTGCAGATCCGACAGCTGTCGGGTATCTACCCCAGATCTGACGACCCAAATCTGTTCTCCTTGTGTGCTCTCCTCCGGCTGTTCTTTGGACTTGAAAAACAACGCTCCAGATTCTATCAGCTAATCCAACGACCGATGTTGCTCCTCCCGATATTAGCGCTCTTTCTCCCTGCACTTGGAAGAAATTCGAATTTCCAAAGGCCTCGACCTCTATCTGTTCCTCTGCGAGTTCCACAACCACGAGCCTCGCCACGCATATACAACGCTGTCCTTCCTGAGCTTTCTCCTCCTCCTGAACCCTCTAAGGATTCTTTGGCTCTTGCGTCTCTGCAGAGTCTTCCCGTATTAAAGTGCTATCTCTTTTGAGCTTTCACAACCACTCAGACCCCTTGGGGGATTTTGTTCTTCTTCTCCCTCAGATGGAGAATGAAATGGATGCCTTCCTGGTTATCCTTCTGCTCAAGCAACCCTCTCGCTGAGTCCTTATGGGTGTTCAACAACCCAACAAAAGTCCCTCAGTGGACTCTTCTTTCAGCTCCAGAACTCAAAGATTTCTCTTCTCCTTCTGTGCCTATCTGCACCCTTCCTCGACGCCCTCCTGGCGGAGTATCTTCTCTTCCACAAAACACTCCAACGATTCTGTCTCCTTATGTGCACCCTTTGCACCTACTCAATGCCCACTTGGCAGAGCCTCTCAGAATCCTCAGTGATTCTGGTCTTCTCTGAACTCACATCAGAGTTCTTTCTCCAACGCCTCGTGCTTACGCTCAATACCCACCTGGCAGAGCTCCTACAGAATCCTCAGTGATTCTGTCTGCAACTATGTCTCAGATACATATCCTTGCCCCCTGAGGTGTTCAACAACCTCACCGGTCTTCCTTCTCTTGAGTTGTTGACTTCAGTCCTGTGCCTCAACACGTCTTTGTCTGACTCCGCAGAGTTCAGAAGTGCATCCTCTGTGCACGGCTCTCAGAACCCGCAACGTTTTGTCACACCCTCTTGGCGTGAAGCCTCAAAGACCTTCAACTTGAAATCAAACACACTCCTGCAAATGCCAACATACATCTACAACATACAATGGAACACACACAGACACCCATATAACACAGAATGACATGCAGGAAAAACTGCTTTTGTTATATTAAATGGAAAATGCCTGTATTTTTCAATGGTGTTCTCGAGCTCTCCTTGGATCTTCTCTCCTACAACTTCATCTATCTCGACTAACTCAAAATGAGATCTAAAATCTCTTTTACCTGAGGGGCTCATCGAGTGCTTCCCTCCAGGTTCACCTACTCTAATAAATTCTATTCAATGGTTGTCTAGTCCAGTGCCTTGATCTAGATCTCAGCCGATCTAGCATTAAAGCCGATCCTATCTACTGCTTGCACAAAGGCATGGCTTCCATGGCTCACCAACCTAAGCATTTAATTACATTCAATTTCAATTTTCAAATGAGGCTGCGCCTCTCTTAAATGAGCGATTTGAATTCGTGGACGTGGCTGGATGGCTGGCTGGATGACATGGAGCGATGCTCCTGCATCATACTCCACAGTTGCAAAAATCATGAGCTCCTGCTCATGAGCTTCCCCTCTAAGCTGTTGGAAATCCTCCTGGATCCCAAATAAGTCTTTGGAGCTTTGCATTTGCTCCATTCTGCTGCTACTGCTGCTTCTTCTTTCCTTCTGCTCAGCTGCTCCTCGCTGGAAATTCTTGTTGACCCCAACATCAGCCTTTTGATATCCTCTATCTCTCGGTCCAGCTGCTCCAATGGCTAGCTCTGTTGTTGCAGTCTCCTTAGCTGCAAAAATTTTTGGTCATTGGGCAGATCATCATGATCTCCCACGCCTTCCTCATTTATTTCCAACTTCACCTGTTGGATGTGCCTTCCCTGCACTTTCATCCTTTCCTCCAGGGCTTCTATCTGCTGCCACAGATCAACAAAGAAAATGTTGTCTGCCTCTTCCTTTTCTGCTTCTGCAACCTCGTCTATTGCATTCTTTTCAGCTTCATGGCTGAAAATGCTTAACCATTCCTCAGAATGCTTGTCATCCCCTTCTTCTGCTTCTGCTGTAAATTCCCCTATTGCAGTCTCTTCGGCTTCAATGCTGAATGCGTTGAGCCATTCCTCAGAATGCTCACTCTCTTCTTTGTCCTCTTGGGCAGCTTCCAAAGTCTGCTCCCATTTTTCTTCTTTTCTGACAGTCATAGCTGACTGTTCCCCTGCTGTTGTTGTATCATCTGCAACAGAATTTTCTGCCTCCTCCTGGACAGATGGTAGGAATACTTGTATTCCCCCAATCATCAGAATACCATCCTGCTCTTCCACCTCTTCTGTCAGCTGTACCTGCTGATCCAAATTCGGTTCCGAGCTTACCTGCTCTGTTAGCTCCCCTGGTTGATTCCAACTCACTTCTGAGTTTATGAGACCCACGGATAGTCTCATCTGCTCATCCCTGCCCACCTGGAAATATGGGATGCTTCCGCTGCTTCCCTGGCAGTCCATGAGATCAACCGATCCCATCTTCATCAGCACTCCTTGATGAATTGAACTCCCCTCTGAGTCCATGAGACCCTCAGATGGTCCCAAAGGTTCATCTCTGCCCTCCTGGCAGTCTTCGATGCTTCCACTACCCTCTTGGCAGTCTTCGAGATCCCTCAGCGATCTCGCATCATTGCCCTCCTGGAAATTTGCAATTCCTCGACTATCCTCCTGACAGTCCGTGAGATCCCGCAACGACCTCAGCTCGTTTCCCTCCTGGCAAACTGGAATTTCTTCTTCTCTGCCTTCCTGGCAGTCCTTGAGATCCTCAGCTAATCCCAATTCATCTTCTTCATCATCCCAATCATCGAGACCTTTTCCAGTCTCTGGCCAACAATGATAAATCATCCTTTCTTCTGTGGCCTTGAGGTTTTCAGCATACCTCAACCATTTTCTCAACAACCTGCGTTGTCCTCTGAGCATCAACTCCCTGACTGGCCATTTTGCTTTTGCCTTCTCCATGGGCAATTCACGCAGTCGTCTCCTCCTCCTATCCTACTGCATTCACAGTTCAAGCTCCTCTATGTCTGCCTTTAATTCATAGAGTTCTCTTGTCATTTCTTTATCAAATTCCGCAAGCTTTTCTGCCTTGCTTCTCTTTCTATGGCCTTCAGTAGCCATCTTGTTGTATCTATCTGCCTCCCTGACAGGTCTGCTGCTGTCACTCCTGCAATCCTGAGTGCTCAGCCTCATCTCCCTATAGTCTCCCTTACTGTCTATGGACTGCTGCCTACTTGCAAACAAGTCCTTACAGAGTCCTCAACAACTCTGTCTTCCTCATGCTTTTCCTCTGTCTGCAATATACAAACAGAATCCCACTCTAATATCACATGATGTGAGTATCAGAGTGCTTCTCTTCTCTCCTTTCTCCCTCTTGCCTGAAGTATACAGACAAGAATCTGTGCTCTGATACCACCTGATGCAGGCGGAAAACTCGACCGTACCCACGTCGCGCTCTCCCGCTCACAGGATCGTTCAAATCCCCTTCTACTCCTAAGCCGAAGTGTCTCTTAGATTCCTCTAATGGGATCTCTGATGAAAACCTGACCTGGTCCACAGGTCCTTTCTTTTCCTCCTTTTCGGCCCCTGCACTTGGTCGTGGTTATCCACGACTCACTATCGGGGTTTCGGGGTTTCGGCATTTCTGCTGTTGAGAGTCACTGTACTCTCCAACTCCAGAGTTCCGATTCTCCGATGAGCTCCTTTTTCTTCACACACTGTCCCTCCAGGCTCAGCTCCCACCATATGATCACTACCTCCGCAACTGTGGCCTTACCTCACAATCTCGCAATCTCGCGGGTTGAACCGTCGGACTTTCACCCTCCTATTCTGTGAATCCCCGAGATGCGAGAATTCAACGGAGTGTTGACTCCTATCTCCAAGCAACGTGTGTCCACCCGTCGGCCACGTGATCCCACCTTATGCTCTGCCACGCGTCCACACGAACCTCGGCTCCTTGGCACTTTGCGACTCGCGAATCCTAACGCCAATATTTTAGGACTTCTCGTGGCAAGATCCCGAGGGCTTTGTGCCACCTGTATTCCACTCGTCAACTCTTCTATGGCCCACACTATCCTCCAGCTGCAGGGATATCACTTTCTCGCAACCTCACGATCCCCGTGGCCAAATCCTTGAGTCTTTCCTTGCGAGGTCCCGATACACGACCCCACGTGCAGATCCAATGGTCCTCCTACGATCTGGATCCAACGGCTATCTCCTCCTCGCTCCTCGCATCCTAGTGACTTTGAATACCCAATGTTTGGGCTCTCAACCTGCGAACTCCCGAGTTCGCGAGATCTCTCGATCTCTCACCACCTGTCCTCCCCAGATGGACGGCTACGATCCTCTCGCCTCTTCGCCGCTTCGCCTCCTCGTGCCTCGCGACTTTGAATACCCAATACTTGGGCTCTAACCCTACGAACTCCCGATTTCGTGAGATCTCTCGATCTCTGCCACCTGTCCTCCTCAGATGGACGGCCATAATATTCTCACAAATTCACTGCTCGTGAAGTCGAATGGCTTCCTCTTCCAACCTCCGATGCCTGAGTACCCGATGTGGGTAATCTCGTGACACGCATCCTCTCCCAACGAACGGTCCAGATTAACCTCACAAATTCACAACCTCTGATGCCAAGGGACTCTCCTCACGTTCTTGATATCCCCAATATCCTGATGATCACTCCTCATGTCGGGACTTCTCTTCTGCTGTTCATGAAGGCTTAACCTCTGTGAAACTTCCTGTAGATCCGACAGCTGTCGGGTATCTACCCCAGATCTGACGACCCAGATCTGTTCTCCTTGTGCGCTCTCCTTCGGCTGCTCTTTGGAATTGAAAAACAACGCTCCAGATTCTATCGGCTAATCCAACGGTCGATGTTGCTCCTCCCGAGCTTGGCACTCTTTCTCCCTGCACTTGGAAGAAATTCGAATTTCCAAAGGCCTCGACCTCTATCTGTTCCTCTGCGAGCTCCACAACCACGAGCCTCGCCACGCGTATACAACGCTGTCCTTGCTAAGCTTTCTCCTCCTCCTGAACCCTCTAAGGATTCTTTGGCTCTTGCATCTCTGCAGAGTCTTCCTATATTAAAGTGCTATCTCTTCTGAGCTTTCACAACCACTCAGACCCCTTGGGGGATTTTGTTCTTCTTCTCCCTCAGATGGAGAACGGAATGGATACCTTTCTGGTTATCCTTCTGCTCAAGCAACCCTCTCTCTGAGTCCTTATGGGTGTTCAACAACCCAACAAAAGTCGCTCAGTGGACTCTTCTTTCAGCTCCAGAACTCAAAGATTTCTCTTCTCCTTCTGTGCCTATCTGCACCCTTCCTCGACGCCCTCCTGGCGGAGTATCTTCTCTTCCACAGAACACTCCAACGATTCTGTCTCCTTATGTGCACCCTTTGCACCTGCTCAATGCCCACTTGGCAGAGCCTCTCAGAATCCTTAGTGATTCTAGTCTTCTCTGAACTCACAGCAGAGTTCTTTCTCCAGCACCTCGTGCTTACGCTCAATGCCCACCTGGCAGAGCTCCTACAGAATCCTCAGTGATTCTATCTGCAACTGTGTCTCGAATACACAGCCTTGCCCCCTGAGGTGTTCAGCAACCTCACCGGTCTTCCTTCTCCTGAGTTGTTGACTTCAGTCCTATGCCTCAACACGTCTTTGTCTGACTCCGCAGAGTTCAGAAGTGCATCCTCTGTGCACGGCTCTCAGAACCCACAACGTTCTGTCACACCCTCCTGGCGTGAAGCCTCAAAGACCTTCAACCTGAAATCAAACACACTCCTGCAAATGCCAACATACATCTACAACATACAATGGAACACACACAGACACCCATATAACACAGAATGACATGCAGGAAAATCTGCTTCTGTTATATTAAATGGCAAATGCCTATATTTTACAATGGTGTTCTCGAGCTCTCCTCGGCTCTTCTCTCCTACAACTTCATCTATCTCGACTAACTCAAAATGAGATCTAAAATCTCTTTTACCTGAGGGGCTCATCGAGCGCTTCCCTCCAGGTTCACCTACTCTAATAAATTACATTCAATGGTTGTCTAGTCCAGCACCTGGATCTAGATCTCAGCCGATCTAGCATTAAAGCCGATCCTATCTACTGCCTGCACAAAGGCACAGCTTCCATGGCTCACCAGCCTAAGCATTTAATTACATTCAATTTCAAATTTTAAATGAGGTTGCGCCTCTCTTAAATGCGCAATTTGAATTCGCAGACGTGGCTAGCTGGCTGACATGGAGCGATGCTCCTGCATCACATGTGACCTTTGTTCCCTCTATACCATGAATCCCTCTATACCATGAAGACATGTGCCCTCTCTCCCATTCCTCTTTTCAATTCCATAATATTATGCCTTAGAGATCAAAAGATCCCTTATTGGCCATTCCATCAGATTCAACATTTAGATACCTTTTAAAAGATTGTGTAAATAGGAGGTCTCTAACCATTATAGTTGGCTCCCTAATAAATATAACTTTGTCTCGATTGA
Source organism: Picea engelmannii (assembly GCA_009831015.1). Lineage (NCBI taxonomy): Eukaryota > Viridiplantae > Streptophyta > Pinopsida > Pinales > Pinaceae > Picea > Picea engelmannii. Next base: position 645,103 of record ML796103.1, read on the forward strand.
GTTCTTGAGGATACGTAAAATCCACTTCCACTGTTACAAACATTTCTAATAGAAAAGTAATCTCACGACCTCCTAATCTCCTATTTCTTATTTTTAAAGTTTAAATTTTACGTTTAAGATGGAGAAACTTAAAAACCCATTTGTTTGTCATTTTTTCATCATCAATGGAAAAAAATGTGCATCGAAGATGGATGTTTTTCTTAAAGATAAGAGATAAAAGAAAGACATGGTACTTTGAAAAACAAAATAAAGATTAACATATTCAATTATAATCACTAAAATTCATATGAAATATGTTAAATAATTATAAGAAATGATTGTAAGTATTACCTTAAACCACATAAAGTCTTACTATCCAATTCGTACAATGCTAGTGTTGTAAGCAAAATATGAACAATAAAATTATGACACATAATAAAACTAAACCCTACGAGAGTAACAATATAGTTCTTAGTGATAAATTAAACCATAACATATGAGAAACAAATTACAATGCCCATGGTGTAAGTAAGGTTGTGAGAGGCTTAACCAAACCTATAAAGAAAGAGATAGAGATTAATCCCATCGTGAGGGAAAGGTTACCATAATAGTAGGACTGGATTATATTGACCATGATTAAAAGGCAATATAATGATGCCATTATCATTATAATAAGAGTGATTTATCACCAATAGGGTGTCATCAAGTATTATTGTGTAATTTTATTATATTTTTATGTATGAGTTTTTTTTTATATATATGTAAATGATTTTGTATTATGTTATAGTCATATAACTCTATAGTATCATATTTTGATATATAGAAAACACCAATTTAATAAGAGACTTAACAACTTTTTTTAATAACATAAAATTTAAATTAGAAATTTATTTTCTTTTCATATGAATAGGAGTTTATTCTTTTGAGTTCTATTTTCTTATCATTTTATCAATACAATCAATCAATTTATTTGGACAAGTCTTCCTCCATTACCCATATTTGCAAGAGGAATCCACCCATAGATGTGTAGGTGCTCCACCACTTTATTTCTTTTAGCTCTTTATTTTCTATTAATCTTAGTTTTTGTTTCAATTAATTGACTAATTGTAAGATTGGTAGTTCCATTTTGGATATGTGAACAATGCAAATTGGTATTTGATCTTCATTCAAAATTTTCTCTTGTTGTGTAGTTTTTTTTAAGGAAAATTTCAAGGATAAATCCCAATATGTGACTAAGGGAAACATGGATGAAAGCTTTAGAAAGTTTGTAGAAGAAATGAGGTAACTGATGAAACTACGAGCCTTAGGAAAAATGATTATGGACACTAAGTTAAGTCTCTTAGCATATATATCTTGATATTTAGGGATGAAGAATGAGGATGTAAACCCTTGGGAATGAGAGCTAATTCCCTCTACAATCATTGACCACATATAACTCTAATAGGACCAATTAATCCTTTAGATGCATATGCCACAATACAATTTTGGAGGTGAAGTAGAAGTGCATACATGTCTAAGGAAGATCAAGCTAGATTTAAAGGTGCAATGCATTTATAACCAATATGATAAGTTAAATGTGGTCCTACAACATATGGATGGGGTAGTTTATACCTAGGTGTAAGAGATGGAGTTCTAAAAATCATAGAGAATAATTTGGTTACTCTATAAATGCATTCATTCAAAAAATAAAGAATAGTTGTAGGACAAGCCTTATAATGCTCAAGTTATGCACTTATTGCAAAAATGATAGTCAAAGAGTACAATAATAATACCCAACTCTTAGATTTAAATTTTAGACTCTATAGATATGGTGGATAATATGTACATATCACATTAAGGTGAAAAATATTATACTAATGTAAGAATGCTTGAACCTAATAAATGAATTATGATAGCTAAAAGAGAGGATAGTCATGTTGAAGCTACCATGTTAAAAGTACTTGGATCTAGTAAAAAGAGATTTGTATTATCGTAGGTCCATAGAAGAGAGAAAGTATTAAATGTATCAGTTCATAAACCCTAGACATTATCTTATCCAAAAACCTAACCCCTCATTCTCAAACCCACGTCATAAATTTTATTATCCCTTGCTTAAGGGACATATCCACAAACCTAAGAAACATTTTATGGATGAATATCTACACCACTTGGAGTCTAAATAAACCTTAAAAGGGTGCTCTCATTAAACAACTAGATAATGACTCTGGGCCATAATACTAATACACTCGATCATGAAATAGGAGAAACCTAAATTTGTGTTACTACTATTGATTTAGTTGGGTAGTTTTGATACCTTCAAGTTTTATGCCTACATTATAAATACAGGATTCTTATTCTTGTTGATCTTGGTAGTACTATGAACATTCTTGACAAAAATATAGGATAATAAATTTAGGTTTCATGTTGATACAACTGAATTCTTCTCCATGATCATACTAGGAATAAACATAGTTTGAAGTTATGGTGCATATACAATGAAATGTTATACCCTCGAGGCGATGTTTATGAGAAAAACATTGGAGTTATAAATGTTTTTTTTGGTATTCAATAGTTTATTTCCGTGGGTACCAACTCCACTAATCATGGAGAGAAATTTATTTCATTTCGCCAATATGGTGATGAATACAGTGTCAAGGGATACCAACTAAAAATATCTAGACTATTGACTCCAAAATATTTTCCAAACTTTTGAAGGACCAATTTATATTTATGAATCACTCAAGTGTTATATGGAGATAGACCCTTCTCAACAAACTCATATTCTAAGACTCACTATCCTACTTAAAAAAAGGTGGTATTCTAATTTATGCCCACATAGCTTCCAATTAATAGGTGTATGGAACATGTTATTGAGCATGACCCTACTAAAGGCCCCACTATGGTTCATCCCTATTGACATGGCCATTTTCAAAAGTATATGATTGAAAAGCCTATGGAGGAAGAACTTGGGATCATAAATCCTAGTAAATTCCTTTTGTTACTCCTACTGTATTGACAAGGGAAAATGATGGTTCTTATTACTTGGTATTGATTAGAGAAAACATTAAATTGAATAAATACAAAAAATAACTCTCTATACCTTAAATTATTGATTTGATGGATGGAAAACATGGTGCTAAGTTTTTTTTTCTAATATTAAACTCCATTACATTTATTACTGTATACCTGTACAAATCCAAGACCAACATAAAACTGCATTTAAGACTAATAAGGGACACTACCAATTTTGGTTCATGCCATCCAACCTCTTGAATTTACAAATTTGCATTAATACTCTTTCATGATATTCTCATATATTGTAGAACATTCACATACCATTTGGATACCTTGTACCTTATATTAGTTTCTTTATCACAACATAAGTTCTATGTAAAAATGAGTGTGAATTTGCCAAGATGCTCCTATAATATAATATATTGAGCATGCTATCTTGATAAGGGCACTCTTACTAATCTTATTGAGAGTTTATTCCATTCAATAATGTCATACTCCTACGACCTTTAAGAATATTTAATATTTGAGTATTTTTGGGTTTAATAGTGCATTTATATCATTTTGTATGAAATTTATTTACTATTCTTCCTCCTCTAACAAACTTATTCTTCCTCCTCTAACAAACTTAAGAAATAAGGACAAATTTCACTAATTAAGCACAAAAGGTTCTGAAAATCTAAAAAATCAATTGCTTCAACTTTGATGCTCACTACATCTAATTTCACCTAACTTTCATCATAAAGTGTGATTTAAATCTAATTTCACCCCACCTTCATTATAAAGTGTGATTTTAATGGGTTTGGCCTTGGTGCAATACTCTTACAAGATGATAAAACCATTTCTTTTGGAAGTACAAAGTTGAATGATGGAGAACATTACATATCTACATATAATAAAAAATAATGTTGATTATTATTCATGCAATTATGAAGTGGTGTTATTTATTCCTTGGTGAACAAGATGATAAAACCATTTCTTTTGGAAGTAAGAAGTTGAATGATAAAGAACATTGCATATCTACATATAACAAAAAATAATGTTAATCATTATTCATGCAATTATGAAGTGGTGTCATTTGTTCCTTAGTAATAATTATTTTTAAATGAATTACCTCATCATGAATCACTTATGGACACAAAGTACTTTAACAAAGGAGAAACACAATTATATTGATTTGCTTTAACCCTATGACTTTGAGATGATCTAAATGAAGGGTAAACAAAATATTATTGTATATTCTTTCTTTCATTGGGATGAACCACCAACCTTTAAATTCATGTCAAGTAGTTAACATTGTTGTATATGTTATGTTTGAGTCATGTTTTATTTATTTATTTGTAGATTTGTCATGGTTTCTATTAAGTTTTATGAAAATGTTTTTGGATTTTATCTTGTAAGGAGGTCATCAAGTAAATATAGATCAAGTAATTATGAACTCAAGCAATAACTGAGTACCTCATCAAGGGAAATAACTTATGCATAGAAGATGCGATTTGGAAAGATGAGTTCTTCATATATGATTTTTTATGATTTCTTCATATACAAAATGTGGTCATGGCCATTGAGATAACAATGATCCATGGTGACCTTAAATGACATTAACTAAGATAAGAGGATAGGAGGTATGATTTCTTCATCTACAAATAGTGGTAATGACCATTGAGATAACAATGACCCATCGTTACATATAATGATAACAACTAAGATAATGATCCATTGTTGTACATATAATTACTAGAAATGATGGTCGTTTTGAAGGTCACCCCAAAGGGTTCTTATAATCATCCATTGTTGTACATATAATTACTAGAAGTAATGGTCCTTTTGAAGGTCACCCCAAAGGGTTTTTATAGGAAAGTGAACCATTAAACCAAAATAAATTTTAAAGAAAAAATTATAAACAACAATAAAATCTAAAAAGATTGAAAATATCTCAAGTAAGGGTTAAGTTCTACTTTTTGGGTTTTTTGGCAGGAATGTAAATTTAAATAAAATAGCTATTTTCTGTTGTTTAAATTGCATTTTTGAATGCATAAACGGATTCAGCGTGCTGAAAAACCCCTAAAACTTGAATTATACAAAGTTAGTCACTCAAATCTGCAGATCCAACCATTTATCACCAAATTTCCGGCAAAATCAGACAAAAAAAAAAGTTACCAAAAAACATCCAAAAAAATAGAAAGTTTAAACTAAGATAAAACATTTAAACTACTTCATAGATTTTTATCAAAAGAAAATGAATGCAGAAAAAATTCTCTATAAAGTTAAGGTTTGGAACAAAGTTGTGCCAAACCCAGCAATGGATGTAGTATCAAGAAGAAAAAGTCCCCACACTCAATGAGAGCAATGTATCTAATCAAAAGGCGAGAATCGAAAATTAACAGACAGCGTTAGTCCTTCAAGCCATGATTTTTAATAACAGACAATGATACTTTCACTACAGAAGAACGCAAGAAGAATGTACTGCTGTAATACGCGATTATTTACCAGAAACTTATTTTATAAAGAGATCCCTGCGTAATGTGCTCAGAAGAAGAGTCTAAGCCGTTTGTGGAACTTGGTGTCAATCAAATTAGTTCCGTTTGTGGAACTGTGTCACAGGATGTCGAAGGAAGAAGAACAGATTCCATGTCCCCTACCTTTACCTTTGTTATCTCTCAATCACGTTTCACGCCTTTGCAAATCTGTCACGGCTTCCACTGAATTCTACAAAAATATTCGAGGAGGCCATCTTCATTCAATTTTGTAGGAGTGTCGGAGTTTGGTAAGATATTTGCATCAACATACTCTATAATTCTACTATTCTTTGCATACAGTTTGAGTGGATCTAATAGTTAAGAATTTGTGTTTCTTTTTAAGAAGTCACACTTTCAAATCCAGGGGAGTAGGGTATGTATACTTCTGTAGACTTTATCCGTCAAGTCGCTGAGGTCTCATACACTTCTTTGTCCCACAAACAAGAAGGTCTCATACACCAATTTGGTGTCTGACTTGGCCGTGACCTTAAAAATAATCCTTTGTCCCACAAACAAGAAGGTCTCATACACCAATTTTATTATAATATAATTTATAGATATTGCTTCTAAAAATCTAACATATTACTGTGATACAGATTATTCAATTAAGGCCTAGGCATACATCTCTTGCAGTGCGACTCTTGGATGATCTCCCTAAGAAAACTGAGATCAATCCAAGAGATAACCATATCTCTTTTCAGGTTAACTTTGAAGTTCCACGGTCATCTTTGACATCTTTGAGAGATTATCATCACAGGGTGTGCTTCATGTTATAGTTTTGCTTACCATTGTTGTTTTTTCCTTGCAGTGCCCAGATATTCTTTTACTGGAAAAGAGACTGCAAGGAATGGACATACAATATAAAAAACGTGTTGTGGAGGATGGAGGATTGTACGTGGACCAACTTTTCTTCCATGATCCTGATGGTTACATGATCGAGATCTGCAACTGCGAGAATCTTCCCGTTATTCCTGTTCGATCAACCTCTTCTGTCTCTGAGCGGTTTTCTTTATCTCAATCTAGCCCTAAATTGGAGCCTTAAGAAATCGCTGTAGTTCCAATGAATGTTGCTACAGCACAAATGGTAGTTTAGTTTTATTTTAGACTGGGTATTATGTAAAACGTTTCAGTAAAATTCTGGATGTGTGTATACATCGCAGAGCAGGGTACTTATTTCTAGATTTTAAGCTATTCACCTGAACGGTTAATATTAGAGCATAATAGTATAGTTTTGTTTTGTTTTGGACTGGGTATCATGTAAAATGTTTCAATAAAATTCTGGATGTTTGTATACATCGCAGAGGAGGGACTGCAGGGTACTTATTTCTAGTTTTTTCTTGATAAGTTGTTTTATATAGGAGCAGTTTGAGCGCTTACATTTATTTTATCTCGATGGATCTAGATTTTTCTAGTCTAGCTGTTTTTTTTTTATGAATATTGAAAGTTGGATGAATATTGAATGACTTTGACCTAATTCACTGTTCAATTGTTGGATATTAATACATTTTATCTACATAGATCTAGATTTTTCTAGTCTCGCTGTTTCTTTTGGATGAATATTGAATTTTTGGATGAATATTGAATGGCTTTGAACTTTTTGGATCTCTTAAACCTTCCAACTAAGAGACCATCCCTTCAATAGATTATTACAAGTACCGTTTTTGTTGACATGTGGTGAACAGAAAAAGAGAAGCCACTAGACCAGAGAGTTTTTACTTATCAGATGTATTTATCATATGTATTTGATGATAAAAACCATTTATTGTAAAAGACTTTTGGATAAGAATTGTGTAGAGTTTTTGAAACGTTTCAACACTCTACCCATTGGAGTTTTGGTTATCATTTATGAGATGAAAAACGTTGACGTCTGATAACTGTCAACTTAACTCTTCAATTGTGGTGAGATTTAACTCAGCAGTGCATTTATTTTATTCTTACAGCCTACTGTGAGAGAAGGTGTCCGGCCAGGAATGAGTGAGTAACTAACGTTTAATACTGTCAACTTAACTCTTCAATTGTGGTCGGTCAGACTTAACTCAGCAGTGCATTTAGTTTATTCTTACAGCAAATGTGTCCGGCCAGAAATGAGTGAGTAACTATAAGGATTAATTAATTTTCATTAAAGTGACCTATTTGTCTTCATCTCCAAATGTTCTAATTTTCATTAAAGTCAATTAGACATCAATACTTTTGTTTTTTCTGTCTTTATCTTAAAAAAAAAATTAAGTTTGACTATTATTACTATTCATCTATGACTTTTCATATTTCTCATAAATTAATATTTACAATATATCACGATCCCAAGAATTAGATATCTAACATTTTCCAAGGGATGTTTGTAAGTCCAAGCATCTTTCTGAACTTTTCAAACTTTGTAATTTGTTCAATTGTGGAACAATCTATCAATTGAATGGTCTTGGTCTACATGATGTCAACTCATATGGTACTTAGTGTGGATGTGTTTTGATTGATCATGAAATCTAGGATTCTTGGCCAACTTGATTGCAGAAGTATTGTCAATCAGAAGTGGAATATAATTCACTTGTTTTTCCTGCAAATCCTCCCGTATGAGCCACACAACAATCTCCTTTGTTGCCTCTATAGCAACCACATATTCTATTTTTGTAGTGGAATATACTAGAATGGATTGTTTGTGTCTTCTAGACTCATGAGGTATCCTAAAGTAGACACCCCATTCTCTTTATCCCCATCAAAGTGTAATCTATATGTCCAACTAGTTTGAAATCCTCCACCTTAAAGTATTTGAGCCCAAAGTGAGTACCCTTCAAGTACCTTAGAACTTTCTTTACACGACACCAATGTGCTTCACAAGGTATGTGCAAAATAAATATTTGGTCTAGTAATAGTAAGATAGATAAGACTCTCCAAAATCTGTCTATATTTAGTTGCATCCTCAAATTCATTCCCTTCTTTTGATGTTAGCTTCAAATTTTGTTCCATTGGAATAGGGAGAGCATTACAATTAGCCATGCCAAATTGGTTCAACAATTCTCCAATGTACCTCTTTTGAGAGATGGATACATACTTTGGATTATGAGTTACTTCAATACCCAAGTAGTAGTGAAGATGTCTCATGTCTGTCATCTCAAAACCCCTCTTCCATTCTTTCCATATAGATACAATATATGTTATCTTGTTCCATGTTATCAAATGAACATACACCACAAGATATACAACAATTTTGCCAACTTTCTTGACAAAGAAAGTTACATTAAATTGATCTTCAAAAATATGCTTAGTTGGTTTTTCATACCATGAGTGACAAAGACTTGATGAGATTGCATACCTTATGTTCTTGACCCTTTATTGAGACATGTAGACATTCTCTTTCAAGTCTCCATTCAAGAAGGTTGTCTTCACATCTGTGTGATGAATCATCCACCTATTATGTGCATCCAAATCCAACAATGCACTAATGGTAGCCCCAATATTTTTGTAGGGGAAAAAGTCTCCTCATAGTCTATTCCTTTTTTTTGTTCATATATCATTTCATCACAAACCTCGTCTTATACTTGTCAAGTGAACCATTTGATTTGTACTTGTTCTTTTAGACCCACCCCTTTGGTTTGGTTCATGGAGGATCCACCAACTTTCATGTTCCAATCTTGATGAGCACATCATATTCCTTACAGATCCTTTCCACTCATCATGAGAAGTAGTTTCTTCAATTCAAAATCATATGAAACATCTATATCATCTAAATCATATAAATCATCTACATTACCTCCATCATCTTGTTTGGTTGAGCATGTGGTTCCTGATTATGAGCCACTTTGGACTTTTTTGTGATGGTCTAGGTTGCTCCACTGATTGAGATGGTGCTGCATTTCCATCAAGGTTCATCATTTAAATTCTCTCAATCACATCATCCAATTGAACTTCTTCTTTTGATGAATTGGATGGATCTTCTACATGAGGGCAATATGACACTTCAAAAGGAGATTCCAAATATTGATCCAAGATAAGGATCTCCCCTTCAAGATGTGGAATATCATCATCAAACTCGTGATATGTCTTTATATGGGTGAATCTATCGAGACGATCTAGTTGTTGCTCAAAAGTTTTGTCATTCTTGTTTTATTAAAGAAAAATCACATCTCTCGACAAAAAAAAAAATTGCTTTCCTCATTGTAATGATATTCCTTGGTGGTATTAGAGTCCCCCAAAAATATGCAATTTTAAATCCTTGCACCAAGTTTGTTTGTATGCTCGTCATGAATTAAGGCATAACAAGTGGAACCAAAAACTCAAGATGTCTCATCCAAGGAATGCAGCCATACCAAATTTCATAAGGAGTCTTGTTCCCAAGAGCTTGATATGGACTCCTCTTTCTCACATACATTGAATTACATCAACACAAAACATCAACTTCACATTCTTGAAAATAACATTGAACGTACCATATTCAAGAGTGTCTTATTTATTCTTTATGCTACACCATTATGTTAGGGATTGCATGGAATGGTTGTTTGATTCTTGATCCCATGTTGGTGAAACAATTAGAAGTATGTTCCCCTCCATTATCAGTACAAAAAATGCCAATATGAGATTAACTTCATTTGCAATCCGTAGATGAAAATTTTTAATTGTTTCAAATGCTTAAGATTTTTGTTTCAACAAACAAAACCTACACATCCTAGTGTAATCATCAATAAAGGTCACACTGTATTTATTACCAAATGTAGATGGCCGCACAAATTACAGAGTATCAACTCTAGCTTTCTATGTTCTCTCAAAGTGGAATAATGTAAAGGTTGCTTGTTGTATTTACCAAGGAATATACATGCCTCACATTACTTCAAGTTCCTTGGAATGGTAGGAAAATCAGAAACACCATTTTTCTTCAACCAAAAAAGATATCATAATTGATGTGCCACAAGATACTAGAAGACAATGTACCTTCATCATAGTGAGAATAACATGCAGAATTATATGCTCGTGCAAATGTCTTTTTCACCTTCAACAATCTGTCATCCTCCCATCCTATCATGATGACCATGTTGTAGAAAGACCTCCTTATTTCAACTTGTCCATCAAACATGTTTTTTTTTGTTTTCTAGCGTGTCTGTGACCTGCAGGACTAGCCTGTGGCTGAGAAACCGTGACCCAGGGGCATCTAAGGCATCAAAATCACTTGGGGATCACACCTGGCCTCGGCCACACCAGCCCTTAGCTGGCTATATTTTTTGGTGTCTCCTCCTGGCGGGTTCGAACCTAGGTCACCATGCAAAATGAGTCCCATCGAAACCAATCGCGCTATCAGGATTTTACATCCCTTAAACATGTTAATGGAATGGCATTGCTTTCAAATGTGCACAAGAGACAAAAAATTCCTCTGCAACTTAGAAAGATAGAGAACATCATGAAAAAAAAGGTCTCGGAATCTAGGTAATTTGAGCATGGTATCTGTAACACCCCAAGGTCGAGCCCCTGCTAAATTGTAATTATGTTTATAGGTTGGTGAGCCAAGTGTATATAAGCTAAAGAATTATATGTTTATTAGGCCAAAGAGCCTAGATGCTTAACGCGATGAGGATGATTTTTTTATATGTAATTGCACATATCATTAATAAAATTACACTGTTGTGTGTAGACCGACCATGAAGAAAGAGTATGGGGGACTAATCTCCACTAGGTAGGGTAAGGGAGGGGGTTAAGTGTTTATTCCTAGGGGCTAAGCTAGAGGGATTACCTCTAAGGGAATACATTTTATTATTATTTCCTAAAGGCTAAGGGGACATGATCGGTGTTGTCCTAAGTTCCTGGAAAGGGAACAAGTGCTAAGTGGAACTCATGCAACTGCAGGAAGACAAGTGTCAACCTGGGCACATGAAATTAAAGCTGGGAAAGCCAGCTCGTTGGGGGTTCACTTCCTATTCTGGCATTTCTCCCCATCCTTGCGGCGGGACGAGTCTTGAGTTCCTCATGACCCTTAGGATTCTCTGGAAGTCAGTCACCCGATCAAGATTCACCATTGACTCCCGTATTGAGCCACGACCATCTCCATCATCGACCTATGAATAGGCACACACGATGTAACTGTCTGAGTCGTGTTGTGTCATAATTGTTGGTTGTTGCAGCCCACGCAGTTCCTGGACTGAGTGTGGCTTACTGCCATCCTCTTCTCTTATTGAGCTTTGTTGTTGCCATCACCTTTTTGGGAATTGACTTAGAAGTGGATTGAAGAAGTAGGTTGTCAGGCCTGCAAGAAAAACTCTCCAGGTGAGAAAGGTTGTTGGGGAAGTGATTTCCTAGAGGGAGCCCAACTGCAGCCATAGTACTCGGAGAATTCATGTTCGGCATGTTGTTGAAGCCCTAGAAGGGAAGTGGGGTAGCCGAAGGACTGTTGAGCAGAGAAGGGGCACACTTCCTACGGTGGGACATGCATGTGGGGAATGAGAGGTTGTAGGTTGTTAGTGTGAACTAGCCCTCAGAGATAATCCTTCCTATTGACCTATGCAACTTTCCTGTTTCCCTTGCTAAGCCTAGGAATCCCTTGCCCGGTGGAGTTTAGTCCCAGCTCGGGGGTGACCCATTGTTGAGCATGATGAGCAACATGGTCTAAGGCTGGGAGGTTCGTGGAAGGTTTGCACACAGTTTGGTGGTCATCTATGAAAGATAAGTGCCAAATATTTGTTAGTTTTATGTTGTGTAATTGTACATGTGTTATAACTTGACAAGTAATGCCTGGATATATTAGCTATGCTGTGTGTGTAGGCTTACTGTTATTTCTGCATTGATCTGTGTATGGTTAGAATATGTCATATGTATGCATATATCGTTAGTATGTTTGAATGATTATTTCCACATGAATAAGTCGCATGAACAAAACATTGTAACTGTTAATTGTGTTAGATATGCATGCATATAAATTTACAAAATGGTATCAGAGCTAAGAGAGATGTCCAACAAGTCGTCTTGTCTAGCCTCTTGGTGGCTAGCGATGTTACAAAATGGTATCAGAGACATGGTTTCAAAAGTGAGCCTGGATGGGCCATGTAAGTGGAAGCTGAAGCAAAAGTTTTAGAAAATAATTGTTGTCGAAATGGACAAAATTGAAGTTCAGAGCCTAATTTTCGACACTGAGCCTGAATTAGGCCGTATAAGTGGTTATGGAATCAAAATCTCAAAAAAAATTGTTGTTGAGAAGAACAAAATTTGAATTAGAGCATTTCAGAGTGCCAAGAGAACACCTTGGTCGTGTTTGTAAGCTCAGGAGGTATAACGGTTCAAGAAAGATAACAACGAAAAGAGACTGCAGTAACTGGGGGTTGGGAACCGTAAGGTTTGAAGTTGAGTTATCAGATCAAGTGAATATTAAGTCACGACTGTCAGATCTCATTGAGAGGAGATCGACGGTGGGGAGTGATTGAAGAGATCGAGAAGGAAATTAAAGCAAGAGTAAGTTGAGACTCTGAATCCCTCAGGATCATTGATCTTTCTAGATCAATAGATCAACGGTGGATATCAATCCCACTACGAGAGAGCATCTTCACATTGCAAAGATTGGAAAGGAAATTAGAGCGTGAGCAAGTTGAGTTCTTGCAATCACTCATGGCCGTTGATCTTCACGGTTCCTTAAAGCATGACTGGCGATCTTGCAAAGTGAGATAAGCGCCCAAATGTTAAGTCGAGGTCACAGCTCTCGGTCACGTGTAGAGAAGAGAGAGTGAACTTCGTGTATTTCCTGTCCGTCAATCCAACCAAGGAACACATGTCAGCAAGTTAGCTTATTCAGGAATATGACATTCGGGAAACATAGAGTGTGTTGATGCGCAAACTCCCGAAGTCATGAAATCCAGAGTTAAGCTAGACCATTCGTTGCAAGGGATGCATGTCACAATATCAGCTTGTTCGGGAGTTCGACGCTCGGGAGAAATGAGGTATGCTAGGGTGAAATATCCCGAAGTGACGTGGCCTGCTGACGTCACTAGGGATGACGTGGACACATGGGATGTGCGCCACATGTCAGTGAGTTAAGAACCTTGGTAAGATGGAAATGTTGTTAGAACATGACGTATGTCACCCGCCTCATTGGACCACATGTCAGCTTCATGTGTCCTGTTGTTTGGAGCTTCTGGTGGTGGCACAAGGTAGTTAAACTTGCCGAAGAAGTTAGCCAGTTCGGACCCGCATAACTTTGATCACGATCTATCAAGATCGATGGTTGGAAGGCATTGCGAAGATCGAACTTGTGTGATAAATAATTCTACAAGGAGGTCCCGCAATCCAAACCAAGGTTTTCTAGATGGGGTACGTGTCAGCGTTGGGATAATTTAGGAACGATCGACTGGTTACTCCAAAACTTCCAACCCATGTCCATGCAATTTGAAAAGTACTAAAGTTGATGTGATGTTTTCGACATTTATTAGTTCGATCACGAAAACCGTGGGCCCCAGTGGACGTGTGGCACCAGATCATGGAGTTTGGAGACTTGACACTCCGGAAGAAATGGTGCATGAAGGAAGGTGAATCGTAGATCTGTCGTTCTTCGTGCGTTCCACAATTCATTGTTCTGTGATGTTGGGACGCGTGGAAAAAGGGAAACCTCTGAAGCTTGGAGCCCGAAGTTTCAGAGCTCTGGATAAGCGCCCAAATCATAAGTGCTAGGTCACAACCGTGGTCACACACGAACCAAGGGATGAAGAAAAGGGGCTAGCGCCCGAAATTTGTTGCAGAATATAATTGGGCTTAGAGATTGAAGCCCAAGGGGTTCTTGACCGAACAAGACTTGCAGAAAATGGAATCTAATATTGTTTTTGTTGAATCAGATTGGTTTATTCTAGAAAATCATTAAAGTCTGATAGCCTGACGAAATTTTGGTTGACTACACATTTTGCAGAGTTAACGATTGTCAGAACCGAACCGAATTTTCGCTTACTGTAGAGAAATGGGGAAGGCACAGGGTGCTTATAGTTTGGAAAATGAAATTAGAGGAATGGATGTCCATTTAAGAGTTGAAGGATCAAACTCAAATGGGCATGGAGAAGAGATAGATAAAGAAGGAAACATAATGAAAATCATTGAAAAGTTGCATAAATATGTCCAGACTCACCGAGCAGAAAATGAAAAGCTCATGAAAACCAGGGAGCAACATGGAGAATTCATCATAAATTTGATGCAGAGCCTGGAAAGAATAGAAAATAAATTGGATAAGGAGAGTGGCTCAAGAAAATAAAGAAGTCACAGAAGAAAAAAAAGTGATAGAAGACATCACCAACACTCTCCAAGACATTCCAATAAGAGAGCACACATCAGCTCAAGTCTATCCCTTGTTAGGAAGCATAATAGGTCTGGGGAGGATGAGCTACAAGAAGAAATGAACAAAATCAAACCTCCTACGTTTGATGGGGAGCACAAGAAGGATGAAGATGCAGAGACATGGCTGCTGGGCATGAGAAAGTATTTCAATTGCATAATTACTCTTCACAGGAAGGAGGAAGAATTTCCATCTATCAACTCAAAGGAAAGGCATCCATGTGGTGGGATCAGTTGGTGCAGGTGCAACACATTGATGAGAAAAATGTTACTTAGAGGGAATTCAAGAAGTATTTTGAAAAGAAATACTTGAATAAGCGGTATTATGATAAGAAAATGAAAGAGTTATTTGAACTAAAGCTGGGAATTATGTCCATTGATGAGTATGAAAGAAGGTTTTTATAATTGTTGAAGTATGTTTCCTTCATCAAGGATGAGACACTCAAGATTCAAAGATATTTGAGTGGGTTTCCACCAGCCATCAGTGAAAAAATACAATATGATGATCCCAAAACATTGGAGGAGACCATAAGGCGAGCTAAGCGGCTATATGATCAGCAAAAACCAAGGCCAACTTTCCAAAAGGCTTGGGAGGACAAGAAGAAATTCAAGATGGATTAGAGGAAGAAGGGAATTAAGCCACCATTCTTCAGAAATAATCCTCGGGGATAGACAACTTCTAGAGAACCTAGAACGATTGAGACATGTGGTCAAAGGCCAAGGTAACCACCTATTCAATGTTGGGGTTGTAAAGGTGATCATATGTTTAGAGATTGTCCCCACATAAGTGACAAAGAGAGAGTTGTTCACAATGTTCAGTGAGCTGAAAGAGTGGGGGACATGGGCATAAATGTACCAAGGATATATGCAATCTTGGACAACAATAAAGTAGAGTATCAATCACATATGATTGAAGTGGAAGGTATGATCAACAACCAAACCATTACTATTTTAATTGATTCAGGAGCTAATCATAGTTATATAGATCCTAAGATGGTGGAAAATTTGCAATTGCCAAGAATCAAGCATGAAAAATCTTAGTTGGTGCAGCTGGCTACTGGAGCCAAAAGAAAATTCAATGAGATGGTTAAGTCATGTCTTATGGACATGAATGGACTAAACACAAGGGCATATTTGAACATATTGCCTTTAGGATCTTATGACTGCCTAATTGGTATGGATTGGTTAGACCAACACCATTCCATCTTAAACTGTCGTAACAAGGAATTCACGTGCCTAGATGAGGAAGGAAATCATAGAACAGTCCAAGGAATTCCCAGGGTAGTTACTATCTGGGAAATCTCAGCAATGCATCTGAAGAAGTGCTACAGGAAAGACTGTCAAATATTTGTAGCCCATATGGAGGAAACATATAAGGATAAGGTGTCAAATCTAGAGGATCATGCAGTCCTAGAAGATTTTGAGGATGTGTTCAAGGAGGTACCAGGACTACCTCCAAAGAGAGATATTGATTTCTCTACAAATTTAATGCCTGAAGAAGCTCCAGTATCAAAGACTCCTTACAGGACGAGTACACCAGATCTAAAGGAGTTGCAAATACAGCTTGAAGAACTACTGAAGAAGGGATATATATGCCCAAGTGTATCACCTTGGGGTGCCCCAGTCTTGTTTGTGAAGAAGAAATATGGGACATTAAGATTGTGCATTGATTTCAGACAGTTGAACAAAGTGATTGTAAAGAAAAAGTATCCTCTGCCAAGGATTGATGATCTCTTTGATCAACTGAAGGATGAGAAGATATTTTCAAATATAGATCTCAAGTCAGGATACCATCAGGTAAGGATTAAAGAGGAAGATATCAACAAGACCACCTTCAGGACAAGGTATGGTCATTATGAGTTTAGAGTGGTGCCATTTGGGTTGTCAAGTGCACCAATTGTTTTCATGTGCTTAATGAATGGTGTTTTCGGGGAATATTTAGACAAGTTTGTCATTATTTTTCTAGATGACATTCTTGTATATTCCAAGTCAAAAGAATATCATGAGCATCATTCACTAGTACATATGGGCAGATTATTCCACGGAATTTTACCATGTTTCCATTAGTTTCATCTTTTTTTTTAAATAGGGCAGGATTTTCATCGATATTGCCACGAAAGTTCGTCGCAATATCCACAAATAGGTTATTTTAACCTAGCTGAGATTTTCGTCGCTATTGCCACGAAAGTTCGTGGCAATAGCGACGAACTTTCGTGGAAATAGCGACAAAATTTTTGCCTATCTCATTGGTCGGTGTTAACGGCTAGTTGACTATTTGATCTATATATACCTGACTTTAAGAGACTTTGTGACACAATTTCTATAGTTGCGACACTGTTCTTGGCTTTTGTTTGAGCTGTTTATTTTTTCCGTCACTCACCGGTTGAACAAATCCAATTCTCGATTTGCACAGCTCGGATTTTGAACTTGCAAGGTTAGTATGTTTTTATTTATTGATGTACTCATTTAACTTATAAATTTTTGTTCAAATGTCCAAATTTCATGTAGCTTGTTTTTTCCTTGATAATATATTATATGTGTAGTACCATATTTAATGTCTTTGGTTTTTGGATCTAGTTAGTATATTCTATGGAAAAGGGTATGTGGATTCCATAATATTCTAGGTTTATGGAATCCACATACCCTTTTCCCTTCAATTGTAGCTATAATGTCTCTCTCTTTTCATTGATAAAGATATGGAATTTCTCTTGAAACTCAACCCTCATCGATGAAATGATAGTAATTGATTGTCATTTTCTTCTCTCTTTTATTTTTAAGAACTAACAAAAAAACACCTCCAACAAAGCTTGATTGAAGCTTTGATACCACTTGTTACATCCCTAGTACCCAAAAGGGATCACACTTGCATAAATTGAAAATAATATAACAGTGACAACAATGGTTGGGATACTTGCACACCTAATGGTTGGCTAACACTTACTAATTCAATTAAATGAATGAAGAAATCTCCATGAATAAAATCTTAAAGTTGATTGTTATATTGATAAATGATAAGTTATGGTATATATAAGATAGGGAGGAAACTCATGTTTATAACAATAAGATACATAAACACTAACCCTAAACTTATGTTAGGTATATATGTCGTTATTATATAAAGAAAACATT
>ML796103.1:676846-702922 GCA_009831015.1 Picea engelmannii
AATAACTATTGATTATTTCTCATATATTGTGCATGGTGTATTGTGGTGTATTGGTGTAACTCTTATACTATTGTTCATTTCTCACTGGATATAGTTGAATGGTTTAAGTATAAGTTGAAAAAGGTTTTAAATTGTACTTGATATTGATTCACCCCCCTCTCAATATCAACAGTGTCTACATTATAAAAATATATTTTCACCTTAATCGTGTCATGTTCAAAACCACACTACATTGGGTATTGGTGTGAATGCTCATAGATTTTGTTTAGAAGATATTTCAAATTGAAGTACGAAATTATTAAGGAGGTAATTTGAAATCAATGTGTATTATATATAATTCTATGAATCCATTTCACCCGTGAGCCAATCGAAACCAAGCCTTTTCCCGGACATTTCTTTAATCTTCTCACAATAAGATCGAGACCTAATTTTTTTGATGTGTAAACATAGGTGGTAAATGGGAGTGACCTAGGAAACTTCTTGTGGAGTATTGTTGGATATTGATAGACACAACGAGATTTGACATTGTTGCAAGACAAATCTTCCTATAACTATAGTGTGAATGAAACTACAATAAAATAAGCCTTTATCCTTTATCCATGCTTTCAACATTACCATGCAAGCAATCCTATTTTCTATCACTCTAGAAACACAAACCATATCTCCAACCCTAATCCTTCAGACCATGTTACTAGACCAAGGCTTTCTCCTACTCACCTCAATACCATAAATTTACTATCTCTTCATCCTCCATCCCAAACCAATGATGTCACTACCATTAAAATCACACACATTCTATGACAAATTTTCAAGTATTAAAACAATAGGTTGGATCAATCTTATTATATATCTTAAGACCCAGTCCCCCCCATAGAGTGCTTCCCTCCCTCAGAGCCAACGATTGTTATCTTACAAAATCCAATTGGAGCCAAAGAATCCTCTTTCACTGAGACCAATCATCTCAAGCACTATTACATCCAGATCTCATGAAATTGTTAATAGGATCCCTAATAAAAAACATAAGCACTCACTTTTACAAAAATATAGAGGACAAACGAATGGAGAAGCCTTATATTCCTAGATTAGTAGCCTCACATTGCACTTCTAGATTTTCCCAGGCTCAAATATTTATCCTTACAATAAAATATCTACAAGGAATCATTCAAACTTGGTGAACAAGTCAATTTATAATTCTACATTTAACTCAATCTTCTACTTCCAAATGCATGGCGAAGTCCATCAATACATGGAATCCATTGTGTGACACTATCACATAGATTTTTTATCCCCTATTTTATCTAGAAAATATCATGTGCGAGTGGTTATAACTTCATGAAGCCCAGAACTACAATACATGGAACCTTTCCTCCATTCCCCACCAGTCACTAAAGGTGCTTTCCAAATATGTGAAATTCCAGGATCATGGATTTCCAAACTATCGATCCCCACTCGAACTCTTTGATAGGTCTCAAATCCAGTTCTCCACTAAGCGTCGGGGGATATACAAATATATCCAACTTTATGCAACTTATATGCAAATATATGCAACGTATATGCAACTTTATGCAATAATGCAACTTATGCAACTATATGAAACTATATTGCAACTATATGCAACTATATTGCAACAATTTCGTATGCAACTATATGCAAATATGAAACTATATGCAACCATGCAACCATGCAACTATATGCAACTATGCAACATGCAACTTATGCAACTTAAGAAACTTTATGTAACTTATGCAACTTTACACAACTTTATGCAACAATGCAACTTATGCAACTATATGCAACTTATGCAACTATGCAACTATATGCGACTTATGCAACTATATGAAAATTTTGTATGCAACTATATGCAAATATGGAACTATATGCAACTATATGGAACTATAAGAAACTTTATGCAAAAATACAACTTATGCAACTTTATGCAACTATATTCCAACTATATGAAACTATATGCAACTATATGCAACAATGCAACTATATGCAACTTATCCAACTTTACGCAACTTTACGCAACTTTACGCAACTATATGCAACTATGCAACTATATGCAACTTATGCAACTATATGCAACTAGAGCCATAAACAATGCCTCAAAGTACCACACATAAACTCCAGATGGGTATCCTTGGCCTCAATAGGATATTTTGAGCGTTGGGTATGGTTCTTGGGTCCTTGGACAAGATCGAGAGAGGAAACCCCCTCCTTCCATCCCATTGTCTCCTCTCAAGTTCAATGCCTTCACAGTCTTCCATATAGAACACCACAACCCTTTCCTTTATAGTCTGTACAACTCCATCAAAACCATTACACCCTATGCATACAATGGATTAAACAACAACTCGATCATCTTGTAATATCTGTCATAGCCAACCCCAACATTATTGCCAACTCGAACCTTTCCTCCATTCCCCACGAACCACTAAAGGCGCTTTCCAAATATGTGAAATTCCAAGATCATGGATTTCCAAACTATCGATCCCCACTCGAACTCTTTGGTGGGTCTCAAATCCAGTTCTCCACTAAGCGTCGGGGAATATGCAAATATATGAAACTTTATGCAACTTTCTGCAACAATGCAACTTATAATTGCGACGGATAAGTGTGTAAATTTCAACTTTATGCAACTTATGCAACTATATGCCACTGTGTTGGTACCAAAAACGTATATTGGCATGATAAATTATCTTCTTGTTTTGACGAGTGTAGGTACCACCAAATAGGTATCTTTCGGATCTATCTTCCTTGAGTGATGATCAAGATATACTAAGAGAGGTTGAAAGTGAGATGTGTTGTACTAGATCTACCGGTTCTAGATCAACTAGGTTGGAAAAGGTAAGGAAACGATTTTGTATACGCATGCAATTTTTTATTGCCAATGGAGGGTCGTGTAATTATGATTTTGAGAGCATAGGTGACATTGAGTTGTCGTTGAGTTATAAACATCTAGTGCAACGATAGGCACCTAAGGAGCTACCTGAAGTGGACACAGATTTCTTCATCGGTGGGAGGATGTATCACATTGCTCCTTCGTCCTTACATGGATTGGGGTTATTTTCCATGGATGGCATAAAGGTGGGATATGGCACTGTAACTGAATTGATGGAGTATGTCAGACCATTATACAAATACAATCACTGGTTGATGTTGCTCCGATATACACAAAGTATGCGGAGATATGGAGTTGCCGCAAATTATATACAACTAGTAGATAACAATCAAAATGAAGGGGCAACTATGTATATTGATGGAAGGCCAAAAGCTATTGGAAACATTGTGGGCTTTATAAATAGTACACGACCAGTGGCAACAACTAAGAAACTGAATTCCATATTTGAGGCACGCGAAGGAAATCGTATATTTGTATGTGCAACAAAAACAATAGTTCCAGGTGAAGAATTGTTGATCGATTACAACTTAAATCGAATAGATGGAGGGTGTGCAACTATGGGGGTAAATATCTTACATACCATTCAAATCAACCTTTGATCAATCATTGTTACAATTTATCGCTACAATATTTCAATATTTTACTGCATAAATTTTTTACAATTACTTTCATAACTCTTGTTGATTAATTTATTGTGTCAACATCTATCCAGGGTGATCGTGGAAAGGCACCCACTGTTCCTCAGTAGGTAAATGTTAAATACAGTAAAAAAATTATGACTACAACAACCAAATTTCAGAAATTTCATTTTTTTTTTTTTATATTACTGCAATATTTCATTTTCTTAATGTTACAGGTGAATTTCATAACTTTTATTGATTGATTTATTCCACTCTTGAAAGCTTCAGCAAATTTAATACTAATTTAGTATATTTTATAAGGTCAAGATTGATTGATTTATTCCAAGGTGGCATCATCATTAAGATAAGGTTCCATCATTACAAATGGGGTTCCAAGCACTTCTCATATACATTAATCAATCAATGACGCTCAACCCAATTAGTATTAAATTTGCATCAAGAGCTAGAGGACATGCATATGCATGGATGGATGGCATGTGGCTCCATAGTTCCCACATTTGATAATTCAATTCAAGGTTATGGAAATTAAATGCCCTTCTGTGCAATTTCAGTTGACATATGGGACAATGCCCCACCAATTTCCCTCCGGTGTGATTTTAGTCGACATATGCGACAATGCCACACTAGATCTGGTTCTTATCTCCTTGTGGTTCAGCCTGTGTATTGAAGGGAAATATAGATTGTGACTTTGTTTAGATTTCAAGAGAGGAGGCCCAATGCATGAGTATTGACTCTACACAGTGTCTAGGGGAGGGGGATTCGGTCTATTCCATCTTTTTAATGCGGATACTTTCCTTCATGTCGATTAGGAAAGCCCTGGTTCATCAATTTGTGTTCTCAGTTCTCATTTCTATGGAGAAATTGCATGTTTTAGAAAGGAGCAGTGGGAATAGAGACTAGTTAATTTTGCTAAACTGTCAAGGGGTTGAGAATCGATATCACTATTGGAGATTGGTCTGTAGGTTTGAAAATCCATATCACTATTAGAGATTGGTAAATATTATTGTGAAAGCACCCCTCATATTTTCATGGAAAATCCAGAGTTAAAGGAAGTTTGAAATTTTTTGTGCAAATATGAAGAAATCACCCAAGAAAACAACTAAACTCTTATGTTAATTTCCTCAAAAATCATTGAGCTAGAGCATAGCTTCATGCAAAATTCAAATATCATGACTCTCATCCTCCTTGGAAAGAAAAGGATCCACTTCTTGAAAGCGGAATGTAACACACTTTGTTCATTGATTGTGTGCTCATAGCTAAAATCTATCTTTCTCTTGCTTCCAATAACTTAGGCTTTAGAAATTCTTTGCATTTAGGAATGAGAGGAGGAGACTATCCATAAAAACAAAGATCATATAGAGATCTAGGAATCAAGTCCCCTTAACTTAGAACAGGGCAGAAAGCTCAAGATAGTGTCCATAAATGTTTTTTTAAATTACAATTATTTTTAGGTAAATTCTTTAAGTAAGTTCCTTGAAATGAGGAGATAATCATATTTAAATTTTAATAAACTTATATCATAGTTTTTCCACTCAAATTGTGTTTTTTTTTTCAACTAAAAGTGAAAAAATGAGCATGAAGACCTAAGTTGGTTAAAGATTGTTGGAGGTTGGGTAAAGTTGAGATCATTGGTTAATGTTCCATGGTCAATGTAGGTTATAAGGTGGGTGGAATTTTAATATTTTGCTCTCTTAAATATCGAGAGGATAATGCTTTAAGTCAATTCAAATATGAGAATAACGGCTTGGTTTTGGTTGTTGAGCTGTTTTATTTGTGAAAATTTTTATAGTTATTAATATTAATGTAATAGTTATAAGAATAAAAGGAGAAGAATAAACATAATTTTAAGTAATTAGTTAGTTTAATGGTATTTTTTTATGTTCAATTTATTGTATTTTAGTTTATTTCTAATTAATTTTAGAAGATGGAAAATTTATTTATTAGTTATAAGCTTTTCATCTTTAAAGGTTAAGAGAAGAATTAATGGATGCAACATATATTACATTATTGGTTCTTTTATGTAATGAACATTTTTATGAATGTTAGGCAATTAAAATGTAGAACTTGACACTTTTTAAAAATGCATGTGGTGCATTTCAAGTTGGACTTCACTGGAGGTCATCCATCCAAGTACTATTCTATTCCAAGTGTGCTTAACTATGGTGCATTAACATTGTAGGCATGTACATAATACCACTACGAAATCATTACATGATGGTTGTAATTATAAATGTTGATTCAGTGGAAGAGGTGGATATCCACAGGTATCCACCTGGATCAGCCAAGGGCCCTTCCAAATGTAAATCACCATTTGTCTTCCAATCTTCTTTCTACATATTAACTTGGAAAGTTGTAGAAGCATCACCAACTGAGAAGATCTTTTGACTATGGACCTAATTAAGCATATGCAAAGATAATTTATAGTTACCTTTTTCTCCCACCTACCGGTTTAAGCCCACTCTCACTTTCCTTCCAACCACAATTATCCATGAAATCCAAGATTATATCAATGGGTATGATTCCACTAAGATTTCCACACAATTGAATAATTTAGGTATGCTTTTGGCTCCTTCTGGAACCACTTCTCGAAGGATAAAGGCTTTATATATTTCATTCTCATGATTTGATGCCAGAAATTTTCTCCCTTAAAAAGGCTCCAAAGGATCTTGGTTGCTAATGACTAACTAAAATTTTGAATGTTCTTCAAACCCCAACTTCCAATTTTCTTGGGCTTTGAGAGTCCTCTCCAATTAACCCAATCCATTACATCTCACATTTTTCTTTATCTCCATATAAAGCAAAACTAAAGACTGTCTTCCTTATATTCTTGTGAATGTTAACTAGAATGTAGAACGATAGTAAAGTAATGTTGCTTCCAACACCAATTTGATGATGTCAAGTCTCCCCACCAAAATAGTCATTTATTACACCAAACCTCTATTATTTTTTCAATTTTTGAATATAACCATATCCAGTCATTGAAGCCATTTTCATTGTCCTTTGAAACCAAGATACCTAAGCTTCTTTTAGAAAGGTAACTCTGTGAATCACAAGATTTTTTAGAGAAATATTCTCTATCCTTCAGGTATTTGTGCATTACCAATGATGACTTTTGCACATTGATTTTCATTCATATAGTCTTTATATTAATCCTTGGAATATCCTACATTTTTCACCTATAGTCTTAAGGAATCCCCAAAAGTTCCATTTCCAAACAACGATATGTCATCTATGAAGAGAAATGAGTTAAGAGATGTTGTCTTCCAGATTTCATACCATTTATATCTCCCTTTTCTCTAGAATGAATCAATAACCTCCTTAAACCCTCTACTACTAGTAGAAGTAAATGTGGAGATAAGGGGCATCCTAGTCTAACCCCACGAAATGGCTTAAAAACGGTGCTACTAAACCATGGATTAGGATTGCAAAAAAAATTTGAGGTTAAACACCCCTCTATCCTTTTGACCATGGGTAAGCTAAAACCTACATGTATTAGAATCAATTTGATATATAACCATGAGACTTGTTCATATACTTTGGAAATATCCAACTTTATGATGAAAGCTAGCAATTTTTTGGTTTTGATTGAGTTTGGGGATTCCTAAACCACCCCAAATGCATCATGTATTTTGTATACCATTCAAAAACCCAAATTGTTTAGGAGATATAACTTTTGATAGAATTAGCTTTATTCTTTGAGTTATTACTTGGCTATGATTTATATATGGAATTGCAAATGGAATTCAACCTAAAGTCCTCAAATAACTATGGATCAACGTTTTTAGGGATCAATGAAAGAAAAGTTGAGTTGAAGGCTCCAAGGACTTTCCCCAAGCTCCTAGATTCCTCTACAACTGTCAACAAGTCATCCTCAATAAGTCATAAAATCCCATATAGAATTCAATAGGCCAATAGTCTAGACCAATATTTGTTTCTTGTTAAAAATACTATACCATCTCTTTAAAATCCCCCTTTGATATTGAGTCCATCAAGTAGTCATTTTGGTTGTCCTCCACAAACCTTGGAAGGAAGGACTTAGGATATTCTAACAATTTCTGATATATTTTCCCCTTCTGGTTCCTTAAATAAAAAGTGTAAATGAGTTTTACCTACCTCAAAGATCTATTGAAATCTTTTGACTTTCACTCCCTCCACATTTTGGACCTCCCATATTGTGCTCATGCTTTTCCTCATATTTTGAAAGTTGTGAAAAAAAAATAGTACTCTCATCTTCTTTAGCAACCCAAGTGGCTCTGCTTTTGGGTCTCCATTTTAAGCTTTCCCAATTTAGTAATGCCCTTGAATCCTCCAAATTCTTGAGAGTTAGTCATTCATCTTCATTGCATATGCCACTAGTGTCTTGCTCATAGACGTGTTCAATATGAGATTTTGTTCTTCCCAAGTCCATGTGAGAGTTGTTTTGTTTCTCCTTTACCCAATCCATTGTTAACCTATTAATAATCTTTAAAGGTTCATTGAATTGAAACATGGTTGTACCATTATTTTCACTATTGGCATGCCCCTTTAGGGTGTCTATGGATACACTACCTGCCACAATCATTTCCTACAAACATATGACATCAATTTTGTGAGAAATTGATAATCTATGGATTGCATTCCTTTTGTGGGTTGCACCCAAAACTTGAATGTTCAAAGACAATAGTATCATTTTTAACCTTTTTTGGAGGAATTTTCTACTCTAAGGGTCCCTAGAATGGTACTTTGTATTTTCTCATTGACTTCTCTTTCTACCTTCTCCTTTGCTAGGTTGATGTAGGAATTCCTTCCTTGCAAGGATCATATTCCTTTTTCACATACATCCAAATGAATACCAAACTTGACCTACACATCATGAAAATCAATATCTATTGTTTTATAAGATCTCAATTGGTATTTCAACTCAATTTTCTTTTCAATTGGGCCATTTAGAATCTTTCTCTCATGTCTTTGTACCCCTTTCAATAAAATTCCCTCCCCGTGTACCTTATTTGGTTATGAATTTAGAGAGTCATTTTCTTTGGTTTTCACATCCTCTATCACTTGGTTCATCATTTCTTTGTCTACTAACTCTAAGAGTTGGATATCATCCTTAGTTGAATTGTTGACACGGAAAATTTTCCCTTAAACATAATTCATGAGGATTTTGGCTCCTTCTTGAGAAAGGTACCCTTATAGTGTCTCTCCTTGGTGAATACATATCAACTAGATTGGAAGAGATATCTCTATTGTCCATTATATTCTACTCTACCTTCTATTTCTCTACAATAGGCTTGAGATAAATATATAGAGGAATTAGTTCCTGTCATGTATTCATCGTTGGGTCCTTAAGGATGTTTTGGGAATCCTTCACATTGGGCATTTAACTTACATTCCTATCAGTGCTTTCAACATCATGAGAGGGTTTCAAAGAACTCTGGCCTTTATTCATCCTCCCTTAAGAAAAAAATCATTACTATTTTTGAAAGGAAAACCATACATCATGTGCCCAAATTGGCGACACCAATGACAATGAATGGAGATGTTTTGTTAGTCTAAAATTTGAATTATTCTCCACTTCCTATATTAAATCTCCATGGGATCAAGTAGACCTTTCCTTAAGTCTATTTCATCACACATTTTGACCACTATTATATATGAATTGGAGCAATGATTAGGACAAAGAAAAACATACTTACCTAGTGTATTTCCAATATCCACTAGTATATGATCCTTCCATGGTTCTAGAGGTAGACTCATAATTTTAGCCCACAATGCTTGTGTGGTCATGACTTCCCTATTTGGGTCAAAGATGGGTTCCAAGTTTTTTAAGCCAAGTGAGTGTTGTTGTAGAACCAATGCCTCAATTCGATTAACTCCATATCCTTCTCCTACCTAAATAGGAAGGTTATATCCATCCCTTGGCAAGGATGTGAAAGGAAGGGACATAACCAACCACCATTGACCAACTCATTTCCACCCAATGCCTCAAAGAACCTTCTGAAATATATCTCCCATGTCCAACCAAGGCCTATCTTTGGTATTGGATAATCTCCTCTAGCACAACTCCCTTCCCTATAACCAACCTCAACCTCTCCTCACTCTACTTTACGACCTGAGACTTTTTTTTCTTCAACCTATAATCCTCCAGCCCCTTTACTACTTTCACTTCACCATTGTTTTCTGCCTCAAGCTTAAATTTCTTATCCATGTAATCACTGCAAGGTTTCTCAAACAAAACCTTCGACAATTGTATTGTTGGTGCAGGTTGTATGTTCTTTGCGAATGGTTTCTCTGGTGGTGGTCGCAAGTGAGAACCATTACTCTAACTTATGATTTTATTATGACCAATGACACCACTTGTGGGTAGATTAGTTCCATGACATATGCATTGGCTTCACATCGCATCTAAAAATTCTCCACGATAGGACAAGGAAACACTTTTCTCGTAGACAGAATTCCTACCTTGTCCCTTCGAAAGTGATGTGGATATTGTTGAAGGGGACCATAGTAGTGTATTCCCTTTAGCCCTAGAGGAATATTTGAATCTCCTCGATTAATACATCCTTGGAATGAAGTTAGGGTGTCCATTGAACCTTATACCGAAGTTTGATTTTGAAGAAAACATAGATGCTAAAGGAAGACACTTACCAGTGTGATCTTTCAAAGAAGAGGCATCGAATGTTGGAAAGATGAGGTTTGGCCCTAGCCTTCCAATGGATCCGATGAATAATCCACTATCTCTTCATCTCCTCCACTATTCTACAACTCTAAAGCTTCTGCCTCTTCATACCATCCCATCCTCTCCTCTAATGATTAAGTTGTCATTCATCCAAAAAAACATTAACAACAACCATTTATGTTTGTTTCATCTACATACTAAATTATTTACGATTGTGAAATGAATTATCATTTTTATTTTTTTATTAATATATTCATAATAAAAACAATTCTTATTAGATAACGTATCTTCAAAACCAATATTTATTATTTAGAAATGAAATGTTTTCATGATCTTTATTAAATATCCAATAATAATTATTTCTAGCTAATTGGTATTCAAAATTATCATATTCATACAAACCAATATTCATTAAATTATTTATAATTAATTTTTATTTAAAAATATTAAACAAATTAACATTAAATATATTATATTTAATGTTAACTACTTTAACTTTCACTAACATGATTTTTTTTTTTTAATACAAATAAACTAAACTAAACACAACACCTAACAATCTAGTGTTAAGTTTGGCATGTTACACAAAATTCATTGAAATCATACTTTTATAACCCTTCAAATTTCCATTCACATTATAATTAATAAAATGTTAATTTTAAAATTATAAAAAAATTATAATGATAATTTTAAGTTTATAAATATTATATATTGTCATTAATAAAATGTTAATTTTAAAATTATAAAAAAATTATAATGTTAATTTTAAGTTTATTATATTTAATGTTAAGTACCTTAACTTTCACTAACATGATTTTTTTTTAATACAAATAAACTAAACTAAACACAACACCTAACAATCTAGTGTTAAGTTTGGCCTGTTACACAAAATTCATTGAAATCATACTTTTATAACCCTTCAAATTTCCATTCACATTATAATTAATAAAATGTTAATTTTAAAATTATAATGTTAATTTTAAGTTTATAAATATTTATATATTGCCATTATTTATAATAAAAAATTAATCGTTGTTTTCTTAAAATAAAAGGAACAAGCAATTATCAACACATTTTCAATCTCAATGCATATACAAGTAGTTAAATTGTAAAACATAATTAATATTTAAAATTTTAGTATAAGTTTTTTTATTAAATATAATTAAATAATTATAATCAAATATAATTATAATTTTTGTATTTACAATTAAATTAAAATTAAACAATATAATTTGAACGTTTTATTATCTTTACAAAATGCCAAAGTGAATCATAATATTAATAAATAATACAAAATATTAAAATAATAATAATCTAATAAAAATATATAGTGGTTTCATCTTGTTATTTTATCAAATCTAAAAATGAAAGTTACTAATTCATAGGTTATATTTTAATTAAAATCACTAATTTTTGGTTCAACCAAAGGACATAAAAGCATATCAACGCTATCTTTCACAACACAAAATGATTAAAAAACTATTTTTCACAAAAATGTAGGTCGCACGGTTGGTTGTGCGTGGGATATTGTGCATTGGATGGTAATACTTCCTTAATAACTTTACTATTGATCTCTACTTCATACTGGAACATTATTTAGCAATTAAGATGATGATGTTGTTGTAATGTTTTGTTACCACTTAGTTTGTTAAAGTAGGATCACCAATTTTTTTTCATTGATAATTTTAATGATTAGGTAATTGATAAATATCAGCCTAAATCAATGTTAAACTTAAATTTATTAAGCATTAAAAGGGATCAAATTTGTTAAGGAGTAATTTTTTCATCATTCAATTTCATTTCATGTATTAATTTCTTCATATTAAATGATTAAAAAAATTGCACCTTAACAAATTTGATCCCTCTTGATGCTTCATAGATCTCGGTTTAAGATGGATTAATGTAATTTAACATTATATGACAACATCTCCCCCATATTGGGTTGTATAGCATCTCACTACTCTCAGTACAAACTAAATATATTGGGCTAATTATTCCTTGAGATATTTCATATATTGGATTAATTATCTTGTACATGTCGCATGCCTTAAATAAACCTTTTTTTCCAATGGAATACCCATTCCAAGAAACCCTCGAGTTGCATTTTTGAAAACCTAATCAAACTGAGATATCAAGTGAAGCCGAATAACATCCATAAAAACAATCATCCCAAGAACTTCACTGTATAACCTCCTTGTAATTCAGAACACTGAGCTAACCCACATAACTATGACACAAATAAACCTAATACTATTTATTAAAGTTATATATATATATATCTTTTAATTTTTTTTCTAAAAAAGTTAATTGTTAAATTTTACTATTTATTAAAGTTTTAAATACATATTTTTATCTTTTATTATTTTAAATATATATTAAATTTAATTGTTAAAATTTATTACACATTTAAAATCCCTTTATTGTTTAGTTTTGTGTCCATATATTTCATATTAAACTTATGTTCTACTTTTCTTTATGTACACTGCATTCTTTTGGCATTTTTTTTACAGTCACAATTATACAATGATGCTACTTCGTGTTCTTGGTATGTTGTGCATCTAGTAATCATTTACCTCATTACTTTAGTGTCAAGCCCCACTTCATGTGCAATTATTATCTAGCAATCATCATGATACTATTATTACACAACATTCCTTTTGTAAAGGGTTTTTGATATTTCTCCTAAGTTGACTATTACTTGGTTTGTTGTACTTCTTAGTTTGTTTGGTTAATCTAGAGTCATGGTATAAGGTATGAATCCTTCTAATGAGTAGGAAAATTGTTGGCAATGAGTATGTTGAGTGGGAAAAGTGTGAGCAATGAGTATGTTGTAGGTTATGAGGCTTAGTTAATAATCAAATCTGATTCTATCACCATGGGTTTGGGTTTAACTATAAAATTAATACTTATGATTAAGGAGTAGATTCTACATTTTAAATAATAATAAATATATTAGTAGTTTATACTAGAAAAATCTATTAATATGTGTTTAAGTATATAAACAAAGTTATTTAGGACAGTCATTACCTGGTGTTGAAAGATTGAATTTTGTCATTAGATGTATGTCTTACATAATTTATAGTTATCATTTTTTTACTATCTAAAAATTTTCCAATTATATATTATATATATACTCCAATTATATATTATGTGCATGCAAAAACAATGTAAAATATAACCATCCCTTTGCACACATCTTCTTTATCAATAGAAGGGATCACAAACCATGTCACCAAAAAAATATGTCAAAGGAGAAGGGAGCATGCCTACGTCTCCTTTATCAATAGAAGAGATCACAAACCACATCACCAAAAAAATGTCAAAGGAAAAGGGAGCATGCTTCTCGAACATCCTAAATAAGGAATTTGTGACACACATTGACCGACACTAAAACCCTATCCCTATAATCTTGTAGTGAACCTCACCTTGTGATTGATTCCCCACTCTTCGTCGGTTCCTCTCCTGATTTCAGAGGGCTTGGAGATCACATAATGTAGAGAGGGAGAAGGATGGTTCAAAGTATTTTCCAGTCAAAATGTGTTGGGTCATTAGTATGTTGGACTCGTCAGTCTAGTGGACTCCATACCGCTGATGTAGGACGTCGGATCGAGGCAGGACACGGCCTTCACAGTGCTTCCATTGATGATTCCACTGTTTCCATACTGTATGGAGTACTTGTAGTTGTACTTTCTTTCAATATTTCAACATGTTTTAGTTGGTTTTGAAATCTGCATTTTATAGATGTCAAGTATGTATTAATTGGGTTTAGTTTAAATGGTTTGGAGGAATGATTGTTATCCTCCCCATAAGAGTTCAATTTTTTAGAACCCACACTTCTCCCCATCAGAGTTCAATTTCTTAGGACCCACACCCTTGAAGTGCAACATCCCTCACCAGAATAGTCCTAGTGCCCTTATTGTACACAGCCTACACAACTCCTGCAATAGACCTCGCAATTTTTGGAAGAATGGTCTCCTTCACCTAGTTGGTGGTGAAGTTGAGAGTCATGTATGCATAGCTGAAGTCATTTCCACCGATCTTTATCGTGTATATTCCGCTCTTGAACGCTTCAGCGCTTGGGAGATATCTTAGAGGACCTGTCCATTTCTCCATTCCAGGGAGAGGAGGCCCAACGCAGGAGGAGGAGGCCCAACGCAAGAGTATTGACTCTGCATAGTGTCTAGGGGAGGTGGATTCGGTCTATTCCATCTTTTTAATGTGGATACTTTCCTTCATCTCAATAAGGCAAGCCCTGGTTCCTCAATTTGTGTTCTCAGTTCTCATTTCTATGGAGAAATTGCATGTTTTAGGAAGGAGCAATGGGAATAGAGACTAGTTAATTTTGTTAGACGGTCAAGGGGTTGAAAATCGATATCATTATTGGAGTTTGGTCTAGGGGTTTGAAAATCCATATCACTGTTAGATATTGGTCAATATTTTTGTGAAAGCACCCTTCATATTTTTATGGAAAATCTCGAGTTAAAGGAAGTTTGAAATTTTTTGTGCAAACATGAAGAAATGACCCAAGAAAACAACTAAACTCTTATGTTAATTTCCTCAAAAATCATTGAGCTAGAGCATAGCTTCGCGCAAAATGAAAATAGCATGACTCTCATCCTCCTTGGGAAGCAAAGAATCGACTTCTTGAAAGCGGAATGTAACATGCTTTGTTCATTAGTTGTGTGCTCATGGCTAGAATCTCTCTTTCTCTTACTTTCAATAACTTAGACTTTAGAAATTCTTTGCAATTAAGAATGAGAGAAGGAGACTATCTATCAAAACAAAAATCATATGGAAATCGAGGAATCAAGTCCCCCTAACTTAGAGCAGGGACAGGAATCTCAAGATAATGTCAATAAATGTTTTTTAAAAATACAATTATTTTTAGGTAGTTAGTTAAATAAATCACAAGTGTAATCACCTAAAACTCTTGTGTGAAAAAAATATAATCACTTGAAACTCATGTCTATAAAAAGTTTTAAAATCTAGTATAATATATTTAGAAATTAATATAATTTTAGACACATCTCTATTATGTTGTTTGCCTTGGGGAAATCTCCTTTAATATATAAATATATTTTTTCTATTCTACTTAAAAAAACATTATTACACGACATGGGGTTGGGAACTTGGGATGTGTTCACGGATTGATTAGTTATCATTTTGGACTGCTTTGTTTATAGCCAATTCGTCTTTGAAATGAGGAGATAATCATATTTAAATTTTAATAAAATTATATCAAAGTTTTTCCACTGAAAATGTGTTTTTATTTTTTCAACTAAAAGTGAAAAATGAGCATGAAGACCTAAGTTGGTCAAAGATTGTTGAAGGTTGGGTAAAGTTGAGATCATTGGTTAATGTTCCATGGTCAATGTCGGTTATAAGGTTAATATTTGCTCTCTTAATATTCCATGGTCAATGTAGGTTATAAGGTTAATGTTCCATGGTCAATGTAGGTTAATATTTGCTCTCTTAAATATTGAGAGGATAATGCTTTAAGTCAATTCAAATATGAGATTAACAGCATATCCTCTTTTGGTTTTGGTTGTTAAGTTGTTTTATTTGTGAATAATGAGATTAGCGGCAGAACCTGTTTTGGTTTTGGTTGTGAAAAAATTTATAGTTATTAATATTAATGTAATAGTTATAAGAATAAAAGGGAAGAAAAAACATAATTTTAAGTAATTAGTTAGTTTAATGGTATTTTTTTAATGTGTAATTTATTGTATTTTAGTTTATCTCTAATTAATTTTAGAAGATAGAAAATTTGTTTATTAATTATAATTTTTTAATTTTTAAAGGTCAATAGAAGAATTAATGGATGCAATATTGGTTCTTTTATGTAATGAACATTATTATGAATGTTAGGCAATTAAAATGTAGAACTTGACAATTTTTAAAAATGCATGTGGTATATTTCAAGTTGGACTTCACGTGAGGTCATCCATCTAAGTACTACACTATTTCAAGCGTGCTTAACTATGGTGCATTAACGTTGTAGGCATGTACATAAGACCACTACGAAATCATTACATGATGATTGTAATTATAAACATTGATTCAGTGGAAGAGGTGGATATCCACGGGTATCCACCTGGATCAGCCAAGGGCCCTTCCAAATGTAAATCACCATTTGTCTTCCAATCTTCTTTCTACATATTAACTTGGAAAGTTGTAGAAGCATCACCAACAGAGAAGATATTTTGACTATGGACCTAATTAAGCATATGCAAAGATAATTTATAGTTACCTTTTTCTCCTACCAACCGGTCTAAGCCCACTCTCACTTTCCTTCCACCCACAACTCTCCATGAAATCCAAGATTATATCAATGGGTATGATTCCACTAAGCTTTCCACACAATTGAACAATTTAGGTATGCTTTGGTCTCCTTCTGGAACCACTTCTCGAAGGATAAAGGCTTTATATATTTCATTCTCATGATTTGATGCCAGAAATTTTCTCCCTTGAAAAGGCTCCAAAGGATCTTGGTTGCTAATGACTAACTAAAATTTTGAATGTTCTTCAAACCCCAACTTCCAAGTTTCTTGGGCTTTGAGAGTCCTCTCCAATTAACCCAATCCATTACATCTCACATTTTTCTTTATCTCCATATAAAGAAAAAATGAAGAGTTTCTTCCTTATACTCTTGTGAATGTTAACTAGAATGTAGAATGCTAGTATAATAATGTTGCTTCCAACACCAATTTGATGATGGTGAGTCTCCCCATCAAAATAGTCATTTATTACACCAAACCTCTATTATTTTTTCAATTTTTGAATATAACCATATCCAGTCATTGAAGCCATCTTCATTGTCCTTTGAAACCAAGATACCTAAGCTTCTTTTAGAAAGGTAACTCTGTGAATCACAAGATTTTTTAGAGAAATATTATCCATCCTTCAGGTATTTGTACATTACCAATGATGACTTTTGCACATTGATTTTCATTCATATAGTATTTATATAAATCCTTGGAATATCCTACATTTTTCTCCTATAGTCTTAAGGAATCCCCAAAAGTTCCATTTCCAAACAACGATATGTCATCTATGAAGAGAAATGAGTTAAGAGATGTTGTCTTCCCAATTTCATACCATTTAGATCTCCCTTTTCTCTAGAATGAATCAAGAAGTAAAGGTGGAGATAAGGGGCATCCTTGTCTAACCCCATGAGATGGCTTAAAAAAGGGTGCTACTAAACCATGGATTAGGACTGGAAAAAAATTGAGGTTAAACACGCCTCTATCCATTTGACCATGGGTAAGCTAAAACCTACATGTATTAGAATCAATTTGATATATAACCATGAGACTTGATCATGTACTTTGGAAAGATCCAACTTTATGATGAAAGATAGCAATTCTTTTGGTTTGATTTAGTTTGGGGATTCCTAAGCCACCCCAAATGCATCATGTATTTTGTATACCATTCAAAAACCCAAATTGTTTAGGAGATAAATTTTGATAGAATTGGCTTTATTCTTTGAGTTGTTACTTTTTTTTTTTAACTGTAACGGATATGGATTTTATTTATTAGAAAAAGATAGGAGGGGTCTTTGCCTAGACAACCCCATTTACAAAGAAAACAACCAACAAATTCAGCTTATGAGTTACAGCCTTTTCAAGGAATTTGATAGAAGTTATCGTCATTGATAAAAAGTTGCCCTTTCGTGAGAGGGCATCCTTTGTTTGCCAATTGATCCGCTTCGCCATTCAGGTTTCTAAGTATATGGTAGATCTTGTAGGAGGTGAAATCTTGTAGGACTCTTTTCAATCTGCCCAGAATTTTATTGAGACTAGCATTGTTGAAGAGTTCCTCTGTGTTTAATTTCTTTATAAGAATCTCTGAATCTCCAAATACTTGAAGGTCTTTATCTCCCTTTTCTCTTGCTATTAGACAAGCTTTGAGGAGGCCGAGAATCTCTGCCTGGTTGTTGGTCTTCTGGCCTAGACCCCAGTAGAAGCAGTCTCTTAAGATCCCATCCGCAGAGTAAATGACCCCTCCAGCACCAGCGTTCCCGGGATTTCCTTTGGAGGCCCCGTCAAAGAAGATTGTGGTAAGATTTTTGGATCTCCACCAATTTATGAAACCATCCTCAGGTTCTCTTATTCTCCACTCCGGATTTGCTGTCTGAGGAATGAGGAGAAGCTTGCGGGGAGATGGCTCAATCGGGCTGAGCCATCTCCTTTCTTCAGGACGGAGAAGAGGATCTTCATTGAAGTACTGTTGTTGGGCTGCTTCCAAGAGGAGTGCTTTAGCTTTGACTGCAACCTGAAGAGGGGAGTGTCTATTTCCGTTAAAAAATTGCTCGTTGCAGGCCAGCCATATTTGCCAGCAAACGAATTTGGGGACTGCTGTCCAAATTTTTCGCCAGAAGGATTTGGTGGGAATGCCAAAAGGATAGATATTGTTCCAGGAGGCGAACAATTCTGCAACAGTGCTCTGAGGGAAGGCTGGAATCTGCAGGTCCAGAAGGGAGAGTCACCATGCTTCCTTGGCAAAATTACACTCCAGAAATAAGTGTTGGTCTGTTTCAGGATTGCTTCTGCATAGCTCACGTCTATGAGGTCCTGCGATATTCCTCTTCTCTAGATTGTCTCATGTAAGTAGTTTATTATGCACCGACGTCCAGAAAAAGAAGTTCACTTTAGGAAGAGCTAGATTGTCCCAGACTAGCATCCAGAAGGCCGGAGAGTGACTGTTGTCCTTTGTATTCTGAAGTGCTTTGTATCCTGCTGTAGTGGTGTAGATGCCTGACATTCCCCAAGCCCACATGTCTCTCAAATAGCGATTTTCAGGAGTGGCGACTTCCAGCAATTCGGCAAGGAGATTTTTTTGAGGCGTTAGCCATTCTAGTATGTCGTTGAGATCCCAACTGGCCCATTCTCCCCGACAATCCCAAATCGAGAGATCGTACAGTCTATTTTTGTCTGCGCGTTCTAGACATTCTCTGATGTCAGCTATGTCTTCATTCTCCTCCAGTGGATCGCTCCCCATTATTCTGTCCTGCCACATGTGAATTCGCTTGTCGTTGCCCGGCACTCTGTACAGGGATTTATTGAAAAAGGTGCTACTTTTGCAACAGAGTTTCCATACTTGCGTGTTGTTGGCAGAGGAATCGAAGTGCAGATTTCTGTAGGACGAATTTCGGGCGTATTTAGACAGTAAAGTGTTGTTGGTCGGGTGATTGGGCTCGTGAGCCATTTTCCAGAGTAATTTTCCACCCATCGCCAGATTAACAAGGGAGGGATCTCGAATTTGGAGACCCCCCTCTACTATCGGCCTTCTAATCAGGTCCCAGTTTGCTAAGTGCATCTTTCTTTCGTTTC
Organism: Picea engelmannii; assembly: GCA_009831015.1. Lineage (NCBI taxonomy): Eukaryota > Viridiplantae > Streptophyta > Pinopsida > Pinales > Pinaceae > Picea > Picea engelmannii. The sequence goes on from ML796103.1 coordinate 696,380, forward strand.
CTTTCCCACCTTGCCATAAAAAATCATGAATTAATTTAGAGATCTGATCCATGACGTTTCTGGGGGCCAGTAAAAATGCAGATTGGTAGATTGGGAGCGCGGCCAGCTGTGACTTGATTAAAATGACTTTTCCTGCTTTTGTTAACCAGTAGCCACCAAAATCTGCGATCTTTGTTTTGATTTTGCAAATGATATCCGACCATAGCGATCTTCTATTGACTCCATTTGTAATAGGGAGGTCGAGGTATTTAAACCGATCCCAGCTGGCATGCCCTCTGAATCCCAGGATATTCGTGATGCTATTGAGTTCTTGTTGGCCTGTGTTCCAACTGTAGATTTCACTCTTTCTCTCATTGATAAGAGCACCTGAGACTCTACAGTAGATTTTTAGGACCGTATCAAAGACTTTGGCAATTCTGGGGGACGCACCTCCGAGGAGGAGTGAGTCATCTGCAAAGAGAGCATGGTTCAGAGGAGCGGTGTCTGTGGAGGATTTTAGACCAGGGAGAGAGCCAACAATTCTTTCAGATGAGATTTTTCTACTGAGGGTATCTGCCATTAAGATGTACAGGAAGGGAGAGAGGGGACAACCCTGCCTGATGCCTCTCCGGGCTTGGAAAAAATTAGAGGGACGACCATTGACAAGGGGGGCGATCCAAGGGTTATCGATGCAGGCATTTATAAGCTGGACAAAATGGGGCGAGAAGCCAAAGGAGAGGAGAACCTTGATGAGAAAAGAACGATTGACTCTATCAAACGCGTTTGCCATATCTAATTTAATCAACATACCTTTCTCTTTTCGCTTTTTGCTGGAGTGAATTGTCTCCTGGACTTGAATGACATTGTCGAGAATGTGTTTGCCTTCCACGAAGCCTCCTTGGGGGCTGGAGATCAGCCTCTTGAGCAGAGGCTTGATCCTGTTTGCTAACAATTTGGCCAGTATTTTATAGGATGCATTACAAAGTGATATGGGTCTGAATCTGGCGAATGTTTCTGGATTGGAATCTTTGGGGATTAGTGCTAGATAAGTGGAGTTGATTCCTCCATCGATCTTAGCTTTTCTCATAAATCCATTTATCATTTTTTGAAGATCTCTTTTGATGATGTTCCAACAGACTTTATAGAAATGTATCGTGAATCCGTCTTGGCCCGGTGCCTTATCTGATTCCATGGACCAGATAACTTTGGTAATTTCCTCCTTTGTTACCTCGTTGATGAGGGCAACATTGTCTTCAGGGCTGATTAGGTGAGGAATATTCAAGAGGAATTCTGCGATTTCTCCCTCGGAGGCCTGGGTTCCCTCACTAAATAGGTTTCTAAAGTGGTTGTCCGCTGCATCTTTGACTTGAGTGAAGCCTTTGTTGACCTGGCCCTCTGTTGTCTTTATTTCTGAGATGTGGTTCCTGGTCAGCCGGGCTCTATATTGTCTGTGGAAGAAGGAGGTGTTCCGATCCCCTGCCTTTAGCCACAGACTCCTAGATTTGATTCTCCAGTATTCTTCTTCTTTTCAGAAGGATCGATATGTTGAGGATTGGGCTTTTATTTCTTGTTCCAAGAGATCCGCTGTAATCTCTTTGCTTTCCATTTCTATTTGCAGGGTCTCCAAAGTGTCCACTGCTTCTTTCCTTATGCTGGTTGGAGTAGGGGCTGGTTTCTTTATCCACTCCTTCAGGGCTTGTTTTGTAGCCTTCAGTTTTTGCTCCCACACAAAACTTGAGGATCCTGAAAATGATTTGGCCCAGGCTTCTTTTACAGTTTCGAAAAAGCCTTCTCTCTCTATCCATAAGGGGCTGAAGCGGAAAGGAAGGGGTCCTAGGTCTTCTTCATCTTCGAGGAGAAGATGGATCGGCTTGTGATCAGAGGTCAGCTTGGGTAAAATTTTTGTTTTGATTATATTTTTATCCATAATAAGGGAGCCTTGTACCAAAAATCTATCCAAACGTGCAGAGATATGCTCCGTCCCAGATCTGTTGTTGGACCAAGTGAAAAGGCCACGTATGGGACTGAAATCTAATAGATCCCATTGCTGCAATAGTTCTTCCACAGAGGTCAGCATCGGATCTCTATTGTTGGAGCCACCTCTTTTCTCTTTAGATTTCAGAACTATATTAAGATCTCCTGCTAGGATAATGTTATTTGGGTTATGCTGCTCTAAAAATGTTGAGAGAGAGGCCCAGCATTCTCATTTTTCAGAGTAAGTGACAGGGACATAGAGATTAAAGAGAGAGATAGTCAGCTTACTTGCACAATGTGTCAGTTCCGTGAAGATCCAATGCTGGGTTTCATGAGATTTGTTGAGCATAAAAGAGTCTTCTGTCCAAAGAGTTGCCAGCCCTCCAGAAGAGCCCCTTGAACTAACTGCTTTGCCTGCACCTTTCTTCCACTTTGACTTGTTGATGTCTAGAAGCGCTCGGCCTTCTATCTTCGTCTCTTGGAGCAAGAGGATGTCTGAAGGTTCTATTTTCTGGAGGTCCATGACTGCTTCCTCTTTGGAGGCGTTCCCCAATCCTCTGCAGTTCCAAGAGGCGAGCTTCATGATTTACTTAAGGGGGGGAGAAGGGCCTCCCTTTGTGGGTCTTGATCTGGTGTTTCTTCCGATGGACATTTCTATGGTGGGTTGACTTCCTTGAACTTTGAGTCTCTCTGCCTCCTCTTCCCTTAATTCTTTGTGGGATTTCCTGCCTGCTCTTTTGGAAGGGCGCTCAAAGGCTTCATCCTCTGAAGAGACCGAGCTATCCACTGGTTTTTTCCTTGTTACTTCAGCATATGATGGGTTGGAAGGGCTACCTTGTGAGGCCTCTATCTGTATTGCTTCTCCTCCTTCTTTGTTGGGTGGGAGGGCTTCTGTATGTACCTGGTTTTCCTCTGTCGAACCAGCTGGGTTGATCTGAGTTTTTTCTAATTCCTTCAGGGTTGCGTCCTTTTCTTGTTTGTTCTTGGAACTGCCTAGAGATCCAGAGGTGTGCCCTTTACCATTTCCTCTTTTTTGATGGGCGTTCTTTTGAACTACTGTCCATTGATCCTCGTTTGTGTTGTCTGCTTGCTCCTCTTCTTTTTTCTTGCAGTGCTTTGAAAAATGACCGTGACCGTGGCAGTGTCTGCATTTGAAAGGAAGTTGTTCGTAATCCAGTTCCTGAATGTGTGTCCATCCAGCGACGGTGAGCTTAATTGCTTCAGGCAGACCCTCTTCTAGGTCGACTTCTACATAGATTCGGGCGCATGAGTACTGATCTTTCCTTGTTGCTTGATCTATGTATTTTCCGAGCGCGTTGCCAATGATTTGGAAGGTTTTTTGGTTCCAGCAGTGGAGTGGCAAATGGGGAAGTCGCACCCACACCGGGACAGCGGAGGGGACATCCTGAGAGGGATCAAAGTCGGGAGACCATTTGTTTAGGTACAGGCCTTGTGGTCCCATGAAATATGGACCATTCCTAAAGATGAGGCTTCTATCATCCGGGTTTTCAAAGACAAAAACGAAGAATCCCTTGCCCACAAAATAACTCTTGACCCCCTCTTTTATCAAGGGTGTCCAGTTTCTTTGTGTCCAATCCTCTACCATTTTTGGAGATGGCCAGAGGCCCGTAAATTGGCCTATTAACCCTCTCTCGGCGAGATTCAGAGCAGCTTTGCATGTTTCTTCTTCTGGAAGTGCTACCGTGGGGATCGAGTCTAATTTCTTGACAAACTTCTGTTGACTAGCCGTGGGGGGGCGCTTTGAATTTGCAGCTATCAATGCTTTGAAAGCAGAGATCTCCGGAGGCGGGATGAGAGGAGGGGCAGAGCCCCCGCTGGAATCCATGGGAGAATCTTTGTTGGAGCTCTACATTCGCGGGCCTACGCAGGCTTGCTCCCGATAGCCCTAGCTCTCCGAACTGTCTCTGTCAGGGCTTCGATTGGGTAACCCTCTGGTGCAGCGAAGGCGCTGGCCTACGGCCAGGGACGCAGAGCTGAGACGGCGGTTCCAGCGGAACTCGGCCTTACCTTCTCCAGGGAGGAACTTCAACTTCCGTTGAAGCCCCAGCGGAAAAACTCCTCGCACGAGTCTTCCACGAACCGTGCTCTTCCGCTCGGCTTCCGTCGCTCTGTGGATATCTTTTCAAAATTTTGAGTTGTTACTTTGGCTATGATTTATATATGGCATTGCAAATGGAATTCAACCTAAATTCCTCGAATAACTATGGATCAACATTTTTAGGGATCAGTGAAAGAAAATTTGAGTTGAAGGCTCCAAGGACTTTCCCCAAGCTCCTAGACTCCTCTACAACTGTCAACAAGTCATCCTCAATAAGTCATAAAATCCCATATAGAATTCAATAGGCCAATAGTCTAGACCAATATTTGTTTCTCATTAAAAAGACTATACCATCTCTTTCAACTACCCATTTGATATTGAGTCCATCAAGTAGTCATTTTGGTTGTCCTCCACAAACCTTGGAAGGAAGGACTTAGGATATTCTAACAATTTCTGATATATTTTCCCCTTCTGGTTCCTTAAATAAAAACTGTAAATGAGTTGCACCTACCTAAAAGATCTATTGAAATCTTTTGACTTTCACTCCCTCCACATTTTAGACCTCCCATATTGTGCTCATGCTTTTCCTCATAATTTCAAAGTTGTGAAAAAAAAATAGTACTCTCATCTTCTTTAGCAACCCAAGTGGGTCTGCTTTTGGGTCTCCATTTTAAGCTTTCCCAATTTAGTAATGCCCTTGAATCCTCCAAATTCTTGAGAGTTAGTTGTTCATCTTCATTGCATATACCACTAGTGTCTTGCTCATAGACGTGTTCAATATGATATTTTGTTGCTCCCAAGTCCATGTGAGAGTTGTTTTGTTTCTCATTTACTCAATCCATTGTTAACCTATTAATAACATTTAAAGATTCATTGAATTGAAACATGGTTGTCCCATTATTTTCACTATTGGCATGCCCCTTTAGGGTGTCTATGGCTACACTACCTACCACAATCATTTCCCACAAACATATGACATCAATTTTGTGAGAAATTGATAATCTATGGATTGCATTCCTTTTGTGGGTTTCACCCAAAACTTGAATGTTCATAGACAATAGTATCATTTTTAACCTTTTTGGACGAATTTTCTACTCTAAGGGTCCCTAGAATGGTACTTTGTGTTTTCTTGTTGACTTCTCTGTCTACCTTCTCCTTTGCTAGGTTGATGTAGGACTTCCTTACTTGCAAGGATCCTATTCCTTTTTCACATACATCCAAATGAATACCACACTCGACCTACACATCGTGAAAATCAATAACTATTGTTTTATAAGATCTCAATTGGTATTTCAACTCAATTTTCTTTTCAATTGGGCCATTTAGAATCTTTCTCTCATGCCTTTGTACCCCCTTCAATAAAATTCCCTCCCCATGTACCTTATTTGGTTATGAATTTAGAGAGTCATTTTCTTTGGTTCTCACATCCTCTATCACTTGGTTCCTCATTTCTTTGTCTACTAACTCTAAGAGTTGGATATCATCCTTAGTTTAATTGTCGACATGGAAAATTTTACCTTAAACATTATTCATGAGGATTTTGGCTCCTTCTTGAGAAAGGTACCCTTATAGTGTCTCTCCTTGGTGAATAAATATCAACTATATTGGAAGAGACATCTCTATTGTCCATTAGATTCTACTCTACCTTCTATATCTCTCGAATAGGCTTGAGATAAATATATAGAGGAGTTAGTTCATGTCATGTATTCACCGTTGGGTCCTTAAGGGTGTCTTGGGGGATCCTTCACATCAGGAATTTAGCTTACATTCCCATTACTGCTTTCAACATCCTAAGAGAGTTTCAAAGAACTCTGGCCTTTATTCATCCTCCCTTAAGAAAAAAATCATTACTATTTTTGAAAGGAAAACCATACATCATGTGCCCAAATTGGTGACACCAATGACAACAAATGGAGATTTTTTCTTAGTCTAAAATTTGAATTGTTCTCCACTTCCTATATTAAATCTCCATGGGCTCAATGTAAATTCTAACCTTGTACAATATCTACTGCAAACAGATATTCAAAAAAGAACAGAAAAGATACAATGACAAATACAAACATTACACAGAGATTTTTCCCCTGGAAACCCAAACCGGGAAAACCAACATATTCTATATTCATTCATTGTGTTACAATGTTTACAATACAAAATACATATAGGAGCCAGTGGCATCCAAAAACCTAACCCAATGACCTGGATTAGTCCAAAACCCTAAGTCCTTAACCGGAAATAGAAAACCATCGACAAAGAAACCATGTGCCAAAAAACCACCTAAATATAATGCGGTCCCGATGCGAAAAAAAAAAAAATTAGGGGCGCTGCCCCCGAACCCCCACGCAGGGGGCTCAGCCCCCCTGCGTGCTCGGCACAGACACTCAGACACTACTACTCGTGAAAAGAATATAACACATACCCAACATTCTCCCACTTGTTGTTTTCTTTGCACACAAGGGGTTACAGGGTTACATAGTCAACAATCCAGGGCAGCAATGCCCATGGATCCTCTACACCAAGAGAACTTCTCAGTG
>ML796103.1:725817-735908 GCA_009831015.1 Picea engelmannii
TTCACATTTTGAAATGATCGATCTCATCGAAAGAAACATTCAAACCAATGATCTAATTGATTGCACGAATCCTCCTATGATGAGTTTCCCATTGATATATTTGTTTCATCAAAGTCATGGTTTGCATCCTCATCTTTGTGACAAGATCTTAGGATGGCTTGAATATTCATATATAAAAAAATTTCATAATAAAGACAAAGTTGTGCTTGCTTTCTTTTTACCTAAGTATCTTGGAAGTAGGCATGACATATTTCTTTTAGATCCTCCATGTGAGGAAATTAATGAACACTTAGAGAATTGTCAGGAGGATGGGGCATTTCAGCCTTGGCTGATGGTTATTCTATTTCCCCGTAATCCTGACAAGTTTTTCAAACCTACTTACACTCGCCCATGCCATTATGACCCTTATCATGACAAGATTGCACAATGGCTGGAGGATTCATACATCAAGAATACTGAAGGGAATGGTAAGATCATGCTTACTTTGTTTTTAGATGATTATTATGAAGGTAAGTGTCATATGTTTCTGTCATTTGTTGATATATCACCATTCTTATTAATAATGTTTGATTTTGTTTCCGTTGCAGGATTGGAGTTACTCCGATGGCTACATTGGAAACATGACTTCACGTAGTATTCTGATTTGTTTAATAGTTAGGGTAGGTTTAGGAATAGGTTTTCTTTCAGTTTTATTTCTCACTATTTCTCTTTGTAATAATGCAGTCATGAACGCAAGTGGGTGCACCATGAGAACCATAATACGACTGTTGTTAGGGAAGTCCCCTTGATCTTTTTCTCTTTGCTTTTAGTTGAATATTTATTTTCAAAAAACGTAGTATCGTCATGAAAATATTAAATGGAAAGTAAAGAGATAAATAAATCTGAATCAACCCTAACCCAAGGTACCACGAGTAAGTCTGTTTTCCCATCAAACATGATTTTCCTACTTTTCAGTCTCCCAAGGGATTTGTGGCATGAGGTTTTCAGATGCACCTTATGTACATATTTGTTTTTTGTTTTTGTTGTTTGGATTTCTTTGCTTTCCAATTTTTCTTCACTGGTGTGTTTTGTTTCCATTTATGCTTATCAGTCTTTCTTTTTGAAATACACATACTTGCATTATGAAATGTTTAGACAAAGAAAACATAAAATTTTTCCTCTGAAATGACTGCTGAAAGTTTGTTTGAACATCAATTATGATATGCCTCTGAAGTTTACATCCATGTTAAGGAAAGCCTGTTGTTTGAAAGAAGTTTATTGATTTCAATTTGTAAGCAAAGCTTGTCACGATCATCTTTTTCTTCTTACGCTGTCCCTGTTCCTTAAGGGAATAACTCAGAAGATGTCTCCCTGCTTTCGAAGGTCGGTTTTGTAAACAAACCATCTCTGAATCTTAATGAAGGACAGTTTAAAAAATTCTTTCAAGGTCTGAAAAAATATGTCCAAAATATCATAATTTTTAGCGTCACCCCGCTCAAATATATATCTTTAAAAACCAAATAAATCATTAAAAGAGCCGTGGGAAGTGCTTGTAAACCCGTCAGGATACTGAACAGGTCTACTGGCAGCGGGTAAATGCATGCATGATGCCAAGACAACTTCGTCGGGGTACTGAATAGGCCCGCTGGCATCGAAGCAATGTCGGGTATATGAAAATTTGCAAATATGAAATCTCTTGACCTTAAAATGTCCTTTATTCTGATCTGGAACTTCCTGACAGGATACGAATATCAGAGTGGGTTAAATGGAAACCCTGTCGAGGCTATGGACGCCTGCTGGCAACAGTGGCTCTGTCAACAGTATTGGAGATTTTATCTTTAATATCATGACTCACTTGTCTTAAGATTGTTATCAGTTTTCATCTTTTAAGCACAACTGGAATTTTTTATGATTAATGATGATGTTTAAACAATTTTCTGGTTGTTTTTGAGTTAGAATTATTCTCATTATCCTAATCTGGATTTGTTCTTTTGGCAGAGATAACTTCTTCTACCAGTGTGTCGCCATTGTTGGCAGTCATTTGGCAATTCTTATCTTTTCCTTACAAGCTGCCTACACAAGGGTTTTGAACCCTCAATATTCGTCGCAATTCTTTAAGCAAAACAACACTATTATCTTTGGCTTTCGCACACCTGCCTTTCGTTTTCATTTTCACGACTGCAAGCATGAAAACCTATAGTTGGAAGTCATGTTGATTGCGTTAGAATGATCTTTTGAATTGTTATGAATCCTTTTGTTCATATGGTCATAATTTCTTTTACCTCCAACTCACTAATGGTCATACATTTATCAAAACACCAAAAATTTATTCACTTTGCATTTTTGTTAATATGGTTTCGATTTATAAGTTCGTGATGCAATGATTTTTGGTGTCTTTGATTAAACCCTTGGTGCAATGGTCTCATAAAACGCATTAACTTTGTGATTAAATCCTTGGTGCAATGTTCAATGTAGTGGTTTCTTTCAAATCATACAAATACTATGGTTGATTTAGCATTCAGACCAATTTTTGGTTATGAACACCATGTTTTTCAAATGGTTATTTGATATTTCATTTGCTCATAATCTTTTTTGTTATGCATGTTATGGCTTTCAATGATTATGTGATAATCCATTCGACTTTTGGTTTACAATGCTTTGGATTGTGATTTGAATGAAACTATTACCAAGGTGTCGTCGATTGTACATGCCAACATGATAGTTCTGCATGGTTTCAGTTTACTCCACCACTGTACCCGCATGCATAAGCATTAACGCTCTGCCTTGCATTTCGGGCTGCCTTTGCTTGTTTTGGGGGAGCTTTGGGAAAATGGTGTTGTGTTTACCCTGTCAAACCCTCTCGCTGATTACCCTGTTGATTTTGTGCTATTTGCTATGGCTCCTGTAGTGAAAATTGAACCCCATGGTGTCCAGACTCTGTTATGGTTTGATAGTGCCAGAGGAGACTGCTTAGGCTAACCCCGTAATTGCCTCCCAGAGACACGTTTTTGCGTGAGCGATTCTGGGCAAACGGTTTTGAATCAGATCAAACCCTTGAAAACCCAGAACCGAAATTAGCCCCTTTACCTTCTTCGCAAGCGGTTTCCTCAGAAATTGGGTTATTACAGAGATATAGCTCGTCCTTTAGAGGTCAAATCTCAGTTTTTCTCTGTGGTTGAAAGGAGCGTTTTGGTCTATTTGCAAGTGTTGAAACATCTGTGACTTCTCCAAGCCTGTGCATTAGCATCCCACAACACCCCTCTCACTCGTCCAGCCATGTGTCTCAGCCTCCCACTGTGAACCCTTGATCAATTCAAAGGATATTCAACCAGTCTGCCATCAAGTTTTACATCTACAGGACATGTGATTTTTAAAAGAAAAAAAAAACGTGTAAGCAACTACAACCATCATGATTCGATTTGATTTCACAATGGCTGGTATGATTTTGTTTGATTTTAGAACGATTCTGTTTGTTTTGAATTAGCAAAAATGATTTTGTTTGCTTTGAATTAGTAATAAAGGATTTGTTTGATAGATCGCATACATTTATGTTACCATTGGATTAATTTAATACGATTTTGTTTGCAAATAATGACCAGCTACAAAATCGTAAGATTATGTTAGCTAGTCATAAAATTCTAATTTCTGTTGATTTTACAATTAAACACAATCTAAAATTGTTTATTTTTGTGCATCTACAGGTACACACGAATTTCAATGGGAATTGGATCCATTATGGCAGTTTTGAACATGCTTTTTGTTACACAGTTTTGGTTTAGGTTGTTAGTCTTAGTTAGAAATAGGGATTTGGGAGATTGTTCCCATATCTTTTGCAAACAGTTTTGATGATTTCCACAGGGAATGTTTCAACCTGTGGCCTTTATATACTTATTATTTTTTGTAAACAACCCATCACTATTGGGAGAACAGAGACTATGGAATGATGATTATACAGACTCGAATGAAAGTGGATTTTTTGTAGGGCTTTAGCTTCAATTTATATTACTTTTGTTCAAGTTTTTGTGCATTTTAATTTGTAATCAAATTATTGACTACTTTAGATATCAAGATTTGTTACAGGTTGATGCGATATGATTTAAGTGTTGTCCATATTTGATGTATCTCATTTTACTTACATCAATTACTCTATTTTAGTTTAATGAATAGAAGGCTAATCTTCTTGGTTAAATGAGCAATTATGTACAAATCTTCGCAGTGGGATTTATCTTAATGTGATGATCTGTAAACTATAAAATTGTTGTTGCTATATCTCTTGTTTGTTCTGTCATTCGTATTCAAGAGCGTCCCTGCTTCCTGTTTACGAGAAGCTTTTTGCAAAATCTGGTGCGGGTTTCCCCCATCAAACAGCGAAATCGAGTACTATGCATAGGACAAATAGGAAATGCTACTTCAGGTCAGTTTGTTATTTTCAATTTAATAGTCAATTAATTTGAGAATTCGCTATAGTTTAGATAGATATATAGTACAGATTATTACTTTTATTGCTCAGTTAGATAGCTGTTGTTTTATTTATTTTTCATAAAAGTTATAAAAATAATAGCTCCACTGTCATAAAACAATTCACAAATGATTTTGTAGATTTCGATCAAAATTTGTATTTTGTAAATACTGTATATATAATTGAGATTTAATTGTATTGATAACTGAACATTTAATAAGTAGAATTATTGTTTTATAATATTAGTTAGTAAATTGTATATATATTTTAGATTTGTACATAGTTTGCAGTAGTTGTTTTTCACTTAGACTAGTTTCTTTAGCTTAGTTTTTCTTTCGTTTTCCTAGGACTTAGATCAGCTAACGGAGTCGCTAAACCCATCGAAGTGGATTAATCCAAACGGCTTGGGTTATTTAGACAACCCCGGACCGGATCCACCCCTCCAGTTGACGAGCGGTCAATTTCGCCCATCAACAAAACTCAACTAGATCCCATGCCTAATTCTTATCCAAGGCATCCATGTCTTCAACCATGGCCTTCTTCCATATTTTACTATCCTCTGAATTCACTGCTTCCTTGACATTTCTGAGATCATCATCAATAATAGATAAAGAAAAATTAGCACGGAAATTAGGTGGACTATACCTTTTTGTTTTTCTTCTTTCCCTCATTGATCTCCTCAATACTGAAGTATGAGGTTCTTCTTCCTCTAATTCATCTTCTTCCATTGCTTCAGATTTTGCATCATTCCACTCAAACTCTATTTTCTCAAGTTCTCCTTTCCTTGGTAGGAGTTCTTTTTTGGGAACATCTTTAACCTCTCTAAAAACAACATCTTGACTATAAATAGTCTTCTTAGTTTCTAGGTTCCAAAGCTTATAATCTTCCATACCATCTTTATAACCAATAAAGATACACTTTTCAGTTTTATTATCCAACTTACTCCTATTTTCCTTTGAAACATGTACATAAGAATCACAACCAAACACTCTAAGATGTTCAAGAGAGGGTTTTTTACTAGTCCATACCTCATGCGGAGTTTTGTCCACCAATGCTAACGAGGGTGATCTATTTACTAAGCATCATGCAATACCCACTCCCTCTGCCCATAATTCTTTTCCTAACCCGACACAACCAAGAATGCTCCTTTCTTTTTCCATCAACGTCCTTTTCATCCTTTCTAAAACCCCATTATATTCTTGAGGTGTGTATGGAGTAGTCTTCTTCCCTCCTATACCGCACTTCTTACAGAACTCTTCGAATTCATTCCCACGGGATTATCCACCATTATCTATTCTCAACACCTTTATTTTCTTGTCTATATGATTTTCTACCAGATCCTTAACTCTTTAAATTTATCGAATGCCTCAAATTTATTCCTGAGAAAATAAATCCATGTGTTCCTTGAGAAATCATCTATGAGTGAAACACAATACATAGATTTACCTAGTGATAGAACATGCACAGGTCCAAACACATCATTGTGTATCAACTCTAAGATCCCCTTTGCTCTTGTAGCACCAGATGGGAATCTTACTCGATTTTGTTTACCATATCTGCAATGTTCACAGAAATCAAAACCCAGGGTGCATTTAGACATACCTTCAACCATACCTTTACAGTGTACTGTTCAAAGGCCCTTTTCTCCAATATTTCCCGATCTTTGATGCCATATCATGGTATTCTTTCCACGGACAGTATATATCTTGTCTTCTCATGGACAACATAACTATTACACCCACCGGTATAAGTGATTCCCAAAAACATGTACATAGTTCCACATTGAACTCCCCTCATCAAAACCATTTCTCCTTTGACCATCTTGCAAGTTCCCTTTCCCAATAAAGTATCCACATCTGCATCATCCAACTTACTTACATATATTAGGCTCTTGGCTAGATATGGGATGTCCATAACTTCATAGAGAGTTCTAATCCTTCCATCTTTCAACAACAACTTAACCATTCCACATCCCATGATTTTGGTTGTCAAGTCATCTCCTAGGAAGACATCACCACCATCATACTTTTCATATTCATTGAACCACTCCCTGTGATGATTCATTTGAAATTACGAACCTAAGTCGATCAACCATACATCATGATATGCATGTGTACCTATAGATTCTAGGTAAACATCATCTCCTTCTTCTGTGGAGTTTTTCACCTCTGTGGAAGAGGAATCATCAATTCCCTTTGATTTATCAACTTTCTTAGACCTACAATCTTTGTTATAATGCCCAACTTTACCACATTTCCAACATTTCCTCAAATATTTTCCTGGGGATTTAGATCTACCTTTAGATTTAGATCTCCCCCCAAAGACTTATTTGTATCCCTATATTTGGGATGACCTCTTACAAATAAAGCATATGTGTTATGACTATCCATGTTTTTCTGCCTCATTTATTCTGATAACTAGGATGAAACCACATCCTCGTACTTCAATGCAGATTGAGTAGTACTACCAATTACTACAACCAGATTATCTCAGGAGTCTGGCAAAGAACATAACAAAGTAATACATTTATCTTCTTCTGCAAGTGTAATATTAACAGATCCAAGTTGACTTACCAGAGTATTGAAGACATTTAGATGCTCTATCACAGAATCTCCATCTTCCATCCTAAGATGATACAACTTCTTTCGAAGAAACAACTTGCTTACCAGGGACTTTGACTAATACAAATTCCCCAACTTTTCCCATAGTTCCATGGCTGTAGATTCTCCTGAAACATTCAATAACACTTAATCATCCAGGCAGAGTCGAATCGTACTCCTTACTCTTCTATCCAGCTTCTCCCAATCTTCTTGTGACATACCAGTAGATTGAGTACTAGTAGTTTGTGTATCAGTAGTTTGTGTACTAATAGTTTGTGTACATGTAGGTTGTGCGCCAATAGGTTGTGTACCAGGATCCACAATAATCCATTGTTCTTTTTCTATAAGAAGGTCCTCCATCTTGAGTTTCCATAGCTCAAAGTTTTTACCGTTGAATTTCTCAATCTTGATTCTAGAACTACTCGCCATTCTTTCAACACATGAATCACCACTGCAAAAGCTCCCACTGAACCCAAGTTTATCACAGACCCAAGATAAAATTGATCTATCAAGACTGATCCAAACCCTCAGCAACAAAGACATCCCCCTGAAGCCAAAAACGTGCTCTGATACCACATGTAAGTTTTAAACTTGTGAAGTAAAACAATGCATATAGATTCTAAGCAAAACATAAATTAATCAATGGCTCACACATATATTACACAGAGATTTATGCTGGAAACCCTTAACTGAGAGAAAACCAACCTTCCTTGGTGTCGCACCTCTCAACTCTTCATCAGACGTAGTCGCCAAATCTAACGCACCCCCATACACACATGCAAAGAATATAACACATAACCAACAAGGGACCCCCTCTTGCTAAAGTCTAAAGTCTACAGAGGTATACATACCCTACCCCCCTCTGGATTTGAACTTGTGATTTCTTAGGAGGAAACACATGTTCTTAACCATTAGGCCCACTATTTTGCAAATATACACAATAATACTATAATAAATATTAATAATTGGAAATACTACTTTTAATGTTAAAGTAAAAGTGTTCTTAAATTTTAGTAAAGACGCAAATTTCAATGAATAAAAAGTGGAGATATCAATTTCCCAGCTTAACCTAACTCAACCTCAATCAATGGTGAATTCACTATCACTACCAATACTTTCCAAAAATACAACCTCTCCTCACATTTTAGTACTACAATACTTTCCAAAAATACTACCCGTCTTCACATTTTAGTAGTACAATACTTTTCAGAAATACAACCCCTCTTCAAACTTTAATATTACAACACTTTGAGGGGTGGCAGGTGCAAAGGGAGATTTCATGATCATAGAAGAAAAAAGATAATCCATTATGTTTTGGGTCTTGGGAATATTTCATCCTTAATGGTCTGTGGAGACCAATGATCACTGAATCCAATCAAAGTCTCTTGTCTCCTTAATGGTCTTTGGAGACCAATGATCACTCAATCAAATCAAACTCTCTTGTCTCCTTAATGGTCTTTGGAGACCAATGATCACTCAATCCAATCAAACTCTCCTTTATTTGGAGACCAATGATCACTCAATCCAATCTAGTTGGGACTAAGTTAAAAACTCTTTGTTCCATAATCAATCGTGATAAAATGTGGAGTTGATCTATAGACTAATCCCCTAAATCTCAGAGTTAGTGGTATCGTTCAATATGAAATCTTCAATGCAAATAAATTGGTCATGCCTTGGAAAGGACAACATGAGAAGCTATGCTCCTCAGACCCATATGTGATGGTATGTTCAACTTGTGGTTAATCAATACTATCTAATGTACATTCTTTTCCAATATGGGAATATGGTTCTATCGAGTTCTTTAGAGGGATGAATTGTAAGTCTTGTGATCTCGATTTTGTTGGTTCAGGGTCTCGATGGATGTTTATGTGTTCTCTGGGTAGTTTTTTTTGTTTCTTCATGTGTTGATGGAAGGCTTCCTATCCCCTCCTTTCTATTTTCCATTGTGCATGCAACTATCATTGGTTGGTGGTGGTTTGAGTTGGCTCTACAACGTGTTCTAGAGGAATTTCAGGGAGCTATGTTGGTGGTGAAATAAAGTTGTCCTTCTTCAATGTTGGTAATTTCCTTCTTCTTCTCCAACTTCAGACTTTAGTAAGGCAAGTCCTAGAACTCTAGCTATTTCCCTTTGGCAATTCTGGTGGTGGTTTTGAGGTTTATGATTTATGGGATTTATGGAATGGTTTAAGGCTTGTGTATTAGTCAAATTTATATGTTTTCCCTATGGATCAGACAATTTTGGTTAGTTTGGGGATTCTTGGTTTGTCTTCTATCATTTTTTATTCAAGGCCTGCGATTCTCAATTTTTGGAATCGTCACCATTTTCTCAGGTATGTGGTAAGTTCCTTGGAATTTGATCTCACAAATTTCGAGGATAAAGCAACTATGGACAACAAAGACATCAATGAAATTCACCGCATCCTTCGCTAGCATGAGGAGATCAATTAGGCCAATAACAACGCTTTGATGGTATTTTCTTCCAAATTTTCTGAATTGGACTCAACAGAAACAACATATTCTCGATGCCAATGTTAAGAGCATATTCTTACTCCAAAAATAGAGAATGGACTCAATGGAAACAAAGTGCAACAAAGTTTGAATCTTAAGTCTAATTTGACGAATAGATTCTCTCTCCATGGCTGCCAACAGCTAGAGAACAAAGAATTCACTCCAAGTAGCACCAAAGAAAGATAAAATGGTCCAAAAGCTTCGTGATCCTATGGAAATTGATAGCCCTGGCTCCCTTCAACCTCAGGCAAGAAGAAGTGTTCATCTATACCCTCAATACTATGTATTTTCAAATAATATATATTTTGGGTAAATATGTTAGAAAAACCACTTATAGAATAACTTGAAATTTCCATTTAATTATGATTTTTATGCTTTTGGATGTATGCTCATATCTTTGTTCAAATTTGTGGATGTATGCTCATGTATTTTATTTCTGTTTTGATATATATATATATATATATATATATATATATATATATATATATATATATATATATATATATATATATATATATATATATATATATATATATATATATATT
>ML796104.1:0-16311 GCA_009831015.1 Picea engelmannii
ACTAAAATATTCGCCAAAAAATTATATATACATTTTATATTATTGATAAAATAGCCCTCAATTTTTCCTATGTATCATGGGGATTCGCCCATTTATTATACATATAAATTTAGGGGGGGTTCTTAAAATCACCCCTGCATGGAAGAGATCAGACAAATATATCTAAGGGTTCAGGAGCATCTAAAGAAGAGCTAGAAGTTGTGTAAAACCAAGAATAATCAACACGGGGAGGATAAAAATGTTTGTGTTGCATACAAGGTGTGGCTCTATCTTGGTAAGGAATGATTGCAAGGAAAAACAAAGAAACTCAATCTCTTTAGATACAAGCCATATTACATCATAAAAAATCTGAATGAGAACACCTTCATGATAAAAATTCCTCCTTATATGTAGATCAATTTCTTGGTGAAAGTGGAATATTTGAAGTTGTTCGAAACTTCCATGCTGGATGAGGAGGAAGAACATCAATTTCTTCTTACTTTTGAAGACCTTGCACCACACACTCTTGAAGAGTTGAAGTAATACATAGTTCTGCAACACAAGGAGTGGGAAATTGTAGAGGATGACAATAACTGTGGCAATTTTTTCTCAAAGGATAGACTCCAAGGAAAGTGAAGTGGTATGAGAGGAAATGGATTGTAAGAAAGTTCCCTCATCTATCCTTGGTATCTTTTGGGGACCAAAATCCTCCCAATGGGGAGGTTTCATCCGAATCAGATCTGAAAAATAAAAATTGGCTATCGGGATAGGCTCTAGGATGATCAACACGGGCAATGTTTGAGGCTATGGATGATGAAGGAGACAAAATTGTTGGCATGAAGGGCCCCATGCCATCACAATTGATGTCTAAACTTGTATTCAATGTAGTATTAAGTCAAACATATGAGATGTGAATTTGGGAAGTTTATTGTTGTATATAAAGAAATAATGTATTAAGAAAAAATGAGACTTTCATGAGACCTTTTCCCCATAGGTAGCAAAGAAAAAAAACAAATGAAAGAGACATAGGAGAAACATACTTCAGAGAAGATGAAGGGTCAGTGACACCTGACATTCTAACTATCCTCCCCGAGTTGACCTAATCTCCTATATCTCGTTTCCCCACAAGGAAATGGGGGTTATTTGGATGTGAATGAATTAGGATACCCATATTTCACTAAGGAGCATAGAGATGAAGAAAAGATCCCATAAAATTTTCATTGTTGTTGTTGGCACAGGGGCAGACCCATGGTTCAATGCTACAAGAACGCACCAACAAAACCCTAACTACCAGCCCTTTTAGCAACCCCTGCGAAGCAGATGAAGTCTCACCTGAGGTAGAGACAGGGGTGGTTGCAGGACTCCATTGTCTGCAACCTTAGCTGGGACACAGATCTGTGATTACAACACCTTAACAAACCACGTAGCAGTTACAACTCATTAATATTCAACCTTAGTTTACAACGCAACTAAACCCTAACAACATATCATCGTAGTATTTATACAGATCCAATAGATTCAAGAACTAAGCATACAAACATAGATCAGATCTAGCATTTATTCACATTATTCAACACTAAGCTACCATATTAGATCCTTCTAAGCATACATAAGTACACTAAGCATTCAATCACATAGACAAGAGAGAAAAAAAAAGAACATAACAACCATAACGCAGGATATACATGGTTCACCCCCACCCTGGGGCTACATCCACCAACTCTTCTTCTTTATTTATTTCTGTCAATATTCTACATGCACAGAGCCATGATATCTTACTCCGTAGAGGATAGAAGATCTGCACACCTCGCTAGATCCTCCTTCCCTAAAGTACAACACAAGGCCTTACACAGTCTCTTACAATCACTTGCACTTATCTCTGCAAGTCTCACACAGTATGCACAAAGCAATTACAATTACCACTTGCACTTAGCACTTAGCACTTAGCACTTAGCACTTAGCACACACTTATTCTCTTCTTACATCACCTAGCTATATATTTATACATTACAAAATGGGCCTAAACATGGGTAAACCCATGGGACGACATCCCCATTCCTGTTACATCAGCCCAAAACCCAAAAAACCCTAAAAGGGGTTGAGATCCCACGATCTCAACTTCGACTTGCGCTCCATCTTCGACAGCCTGTCGAAGTCCCAAAAGTCGGTCAAACATGACCAAGGATCCTCAAAACTTGGTCAAGGGCCAACATGCCCCCAATACTCACCTGTGACTCATCCCGAGTCACTTTGGTCTGGGTAGCTATGCTTCAAAAGCCTCGAGCTGCTTTGACCTACTGCTGCACCAGGGCCTCCTTCTCGGGGAACTCTTGGATGACTGCTTTGTTGACAGGTCCCTCTAAACACTGTTTGACTGCAGCGACTACTTGTTTCAACTCTGTGCCTCGACCTTCAATCTCCTCAAACAGTTGGAAAGCTTCGTCCTGGACTGGTTGGAGCCTTTGAGTCACTTCCATGAATTTGCTCTGAATGGTATGGACATGTTGTTGAGTAGTGCATTGTTCTTGGGATTGCTTCATCCTTTCAACTACTGACAGGAGCTTCAACTTCACCTGTACTGTTTATGCTTGCTGCTTTGCCTCCTAAAGCTATGACTCCAGTACCTTCAGCTCAGTATCTTCAGTGAGTCTCTCATAATTCTGTGCGCTACGAGCACTTAGTTGTTTTCATTCTAGAGCGAATTATCTGATCCTCTTGACTACGCTCTGGGTATTGTCTTCTCTTTGATCTCACACGTCCTGAGGGGTACTTGGTATTGTTCATATCTCGAGGTCTGTGATTCTCTATTGAAGTTGTTGAATAGCTTCCACAAGATGGTCTACTTGAGGTTCCACTGGGTCTTCCTCCTTTTTCTCTAAGCCTGTCACAGAGAAAAGTGCTCTGCTGACTGCTTCTTTTACTCCCCCCTGCTCTGCAAGCAACTACTCTTTCTCTTGCTGAATTTGTTCTTTCTCTTCTTCAAACTTAGTTTGGAGGGAAGCCTTCTCTTGTTGCGCAACTTGGCATTGCTCTATGACTACTTTTTGTACTTGCTTTAGGGCCTCTGTGGCCTGTTTGGTTTCTTCCTGTGTGCGATGAAGGCGAGCTCAGTCGCATCAGCTAGTCTGTAGAGTTGGGCATGCTCATCTCCCAACTCAGGTGCTTCTGATGGTGGGGGCGTAGTGGATACTGCGTGGCTAAATTGAAGGGCCTGCTATACCCCTTTGAGTTCAACCTCAATTATATTATACATCTCCTCCTGCTTGACTTCATGTTTCTGCAAGATGTCCTACGAGGCATCTGCTATAGCTAAGATGATAAAGTCTAAGTCATTCATAATGAGCACAGTCTGCATCTTAGTCAAGGTGGCTCTAGATTTCTTTCGGGAAGTGGGTTTCATGGGAGAAACCTTCCTTTTCTTCAAGGGATCAACCTCATCAGCAGGGTCTCTATGCGGAGTTACTTCACCTTGCTTTTGCTGGTCCTCTCTGCCATTTGTCTCTTCTACTTGGTCGTCACCCCCTCGTCTAGGTGATACTGAAGCAATTCCTTTCGATGCACTACTCAAGTTTTGGACCTCTTCAGTCTTCTTCCTTCTGCTGGGTCCAGGATAATCCTTTGCTTCATGAGTGGTCTCAAGGATGTCGATTAGTTCAAGTTTTGACATTTCTGCAAGGTCTGCAGGGATGAGGAGTTCTGCAGACCAGTCCTTGGTGATCTCTTCAAGGTCCTCTTCTGTGAGCTTGTAGTACGATTGAATCTCTTCTTTGTGCTCATTTGTGCGCGCAGTGATATAAATGAAGTGTCGATCTGCGTGAAACTTCATGAGGGGTCGGAACCGATGCAGGGTGTTCGACATCATGCGGGGGACAACTTCGATAGCCCTCTTCAGCTGGAGATAATAGGTATGAAAGACCGTGTTCGACTGCCACTATTTTTCCATATCGCTCGAGTACCAAAGTGTGGTGAAATTCGCAGCGAGTGACTCGAATGACTCAATGTCCGGGAAGATCGCACCTTCTGGCATTTCCCAAGCGATAAATGCGATGAGGATCAAGAGCCAGCTAAAGTGGAACTCATAGCCCTGATCCTAAGCTTCACGACAGTCTAATTCCAACTGGTTGACCAAGTACTTTGTCTAGTTCATCTGGAGCCCTTCTACACATTCCCCGACTATGTCAACAACGAATCCTGTGACTTGAGTAGGTCGGTTCTTCCTCACTAGCTTCCCTACAATCAACTAGCAGACCAAGCGCATTGCGCCATTCTTGATGGAATCTACCTTGTAACCTCGCATTCCCTTTTCTACATTGTTGTAAGTGTCCTTAATTCTCTGTGCCAGGGCGCAGTCAGAATCCTTCCCTGGGTAGAAGTATTGTGGGTTATGTCCTTGCATGCTCAATCTAGTGATTCTATGGATCAATGTCGAATCGACTGTGATGCTTCTATCTAGCCATAGATAGCCGCCATGGTAACACGATAGTAGGAGCTTAACACACGCGTTAACCTCTTGGTGCCTTCCAAAGTGTGGGATCTTCATCACATTCAAGAGGGTGTACTATGCGAGGTTCATAGTCCATGGCTGGGGGATTATTTTTGAGTTCTTCCCCTTCGTCCTGGTCAGATACTTGTAAAGAGAAAGCATGCTGTAATTCTTGCGGTCACCTAGGTTGAAGTCACTGAACTTCAACACTGCGATCTTATCTTGCTACATTCTAATTACACGTATCCCCTTCGGGATGTACGCAGTAACTATGGTGTAATCAAAGTCCCTCAGGACACTGTCACGACTCATCGCGCCTGCCAGAGGCGGGATGTAGTCAGGTAATATGGCCGGGATTAACTTCATGTTTTCTAGATCATATCTGTGCTTGGTTCTCTTCTTTGCTACTGGTCAAGATGGTCTGGATCCGTGAGCAGTCGATGGAGAGGCTTTCACTCCTCGCGTCGATGAAGTTTGAATTCCTATGGACATCACTTTCTCAGCCATCATATCAATTAAAACATCCTCCACTGAATTCTCCACAACACTGAGCTCGTCTGACATGCACACTCTCGATCAGAAAACTTGTGTGGATGGATGAGTGCTCAAAGCGATAGAATCAGTGTCTATCTTACTAAGCACAATGCGGTAGCAATGGGTTCTCTTGTTATCTATGATACAATTCGCAAAAGTGTTCTTGGTGCAACATTCGACGGACTAAGTAGACACGATGTAACAGATCTCTCCAATGGATAATAAGTTTTCCATCAATGCAGTACTGTCTGTTGCGGCGCGGTCCCAACGGTTCGATGGTGAGATTTATGGTCATAACTGTTGTTCTAACCATTTTGGAACGTCAGTCCAACGATTATAATGCTTCCAACGGTCATATCGCTTAACCATGGCGGAGTTCCATGGGACACTGTTCTGATATCCCGACAAAGTTCCAATTTTTCAAATCTTCCTTCCGCGAAGTTCCCTCCCCTTATGTAACTTTTTGACCTTTACTCTCTTCTTACTGATTTTTCTAGCCTTCTTATCGATGATATTTGTCTCGGTATTCCTCTTTCCATTCTGATTCTTGTCTTCTTTTGGCATAGCAGCTTCACGCTGTTGAGATTCTTTCATAGGATTAGAGAGTAATACTGCTTCTCTATCTAGGGCAGGTTCTCTATTCATCTGTGAATATTCTTGTGTTCTTTCAACTTCATGATCCAAGTTTTTGGTTCTAAGTATCTTCGATCTATCCTCCTGTTTTGAAATCAAGTGTGCTATCCTCCTAGTCATGGAATCTTTTGATTCCTGTTTTTTCTGTTCTAGGGCCTCCTTTTCTTTTCTTCTGGTCCGATCTTTCTTGATCCAGGTTTTTCCTAATAACATAGTAAATGGAGCGTTGTTCTCAATGAATCTAACAAACTCAAAATATTCCTTTGTCGAAGCTCCATGAGCACTCATAGATACTTGGGTGAGTCTTCCACATAGGGTTATCAAATTTCCCCTGAATAATCCTATTCCTCCTAATGAAGGAATTGTATTAGGCTTTCCTAAAGCTTCCCAAGTTCTTTTTGTCATGATGTTTACCTGTGTTTCCTTATCTAGAACACAGTCTATGTCGAAGTCTCCTATTCTTGCTTCTATGCATTTTTTTTCTTTGAATATATCTGATAAGTTGATATCTTTGTGATCATTTAGGGTTTCTTTCATTTGCAGTAGTACAGTCTCTGATTTTGTCTGAGATTCTGCCATGGTCTCAGTTTTGTGACCTTCCTCAAGGTTTTCTTGTCTCATATTCATTCTTTCAAGCTTAGAAATCATTCTAGGGAAATCTAAAACTTCATGGTCTATAGCTTTACAACAAAGACAACTAGGTATTCTTCCAAGGAATTCCTTAGCAAGATGTCTCGGTCTTCTGCAACTGTAACAAAGGGTTAATCCTCTTTTTTTCTTAAATGATCCCCAGTCTTTCCTGTACTGCGCTCTAGGATCATAGTAGCTAACTTGAAAAAAATTCTTTCTAGGATCTTGCATCCATTTGTTAGTCCAAACATTCTTTCTATGCATAGGAATAACATATCTTTCATTATTTCTATCATATCTACTCATATCAAACCTTATTTCATCTAATTGTACCTTAGTTTTCGGACTAGGATAACATTTATCAAACATACCTAGATCCATACTCTTGAAACAAAAATTTCCACTAATCTTACTTTCAGTAGAGCACAAATATTCTAGATCTAAAACTTTTCACTATTCTTACCTTTATCAAAGCACAAAGCTTCGAGATCTTACCTCTTTTCTTCGGATCTGACTTCTCTTCTTAGCACAAAGATTTCTTTCTTTCCTTTAGTTCACAACAATCGCAGGTTCAGGTCCCGACAATAGAACCATTTTTTGACATAGGGGCAAACCTAGGGTTCAACAATGCAACAACGCACCAACAAAACCTAAGTACTGACCCTTTCGACAACACCTGCGAAGTAGATGAAGTCTCACCCGAGGTAGAGGTAGGGGTGGTTGCAGGCCTCTAGTGTTTGCAACCTTAGCTAGGACACAGATCTGTGATTACAACACCTTAAAAAACCACTCAGCAGTTATAGCTCGTTAATATTAAGCCTTAATTTACAACGCATCTAAACCCTAACAACATATCAACGCAATATTTATACAGATCCAATAGATTCAAGAGTTAAGCATACAAACATAGATCATATCTAGCATTTATTCACATTATTTAGCACTAAGCTACCATATTAGATCCTTCTAAGCATACATCAGTGCACTAAGCATTCAATCACATAGACAAGAGAGCAACCATAAAACACATAGCAATCACAATGCAGGATATATGTGGTTCACCCCTACCTTGGGGCTGCGTCCACCAACTCTTCTTCTTTATTTCTTTATGTCAATCTTCTACATGCACATAGCCATGATATATTACTCCTCAGAGGATAGGATATCTTCACACCTCGCTAGATCCCCCTTCCCTAAAGTACAACAGAAAGCCTTCCACAGTCTCTTACAATCACTTGCACTTAGCTCTGCAAGTCTCACACAGTATGCACAAAGCAATTACAATTACCACTTGCATTTAGCAATTAGCACTTAACACACACTTAGTCTCTTCTTACATCACCTAGCTATCTATTTATACATTAAAAAATGGGCCTAAACATGGGTAAACCCATGGGTTGACATCCCCATTCCCGTTACATAAGCCCAAAACCCAAAAAGCCCTACAAAGGGTCCGCGATCCCGCGATTTCAGCTTCGACTTGCGCTCCGTCTTCGACAGCTTGTCGAAGTCCCAAAAGTAGGTCAAACATGACCAAGGATCCTCAAAACTTGGTTAAGGGATAACAATTGTATAATAAAGATCCTGGCCAAAGTCAATTGAATGTTGGTTTTCTCATTTGGATTTCCAATGTAAATTTTGAGTTTTGTGTGTTGTTATTGTATGTGGATTTCATTGTCTATGAGTGGAAATGGTGTGCACTGTAATTTAATGGTAGTTTATGTATTGTTTTAGTAAAGAGAACTATGTGTGAGTTGTGACTTGATTTTGTTTTCCATGGATACAGTTCCCATGGGCCAGAAATCTAGTCCAACAACTCTTTAACCACACTTGTGCATCCATTTTGAAGTTGGAAATCAATGGATCTCCTTCTAGAGCTGTTACTATTTACTTGGAAGGGGCTAATTTAGTTTGAATAACAGTCAAGGGAATTTTTCTCTCTCCCAGAGTTGAAATTGTTGCTAATTGGTGTCTACATGTTGGCCATAGGCTATATATTGTGTTTTTATCATTATTGGGGAATTTCCCTTTTCCCATAGGTTGTACACAGAGCATACTTTGCATTCTAGTGTTGCTTGGGCGTTTTTTATTTTTCCACGAGCCAGATACAATGTTTTGCTTCACTACTAGTTACCCAATTCACCTTCTAGATGTTTTTCTTTGTTGTTGGTTACCAAATTCTCCCTCTTGATGTTTTTCTTTGTTGTTGGTTACCAAATTCGCCCTCTAAACATTTATTCTTCATCGCTAGTCGACTCATTCAACCAAGTTGTTTTTCTCTTTCATTATTCAACCGAATTCACTTGCTAATTGACTAAAATTCCTCTCTAGTTGATTAGGATTTCTCTTGGTGGATTCATCTTCCTTGTTCGACTGGGCATGCAATTAGTCGACTTGCCCCATTCCCTAGTCGACTTGGCTATTGTTTGTTTGATCGGTTTATCATCTAGTCGAATTGTCTACTGGGTGGTCGAATGGTCTATCAACTATTCGAATTGTCTATTGGGTGGTTGACTAGTCTATCAACTATTCGACTTGTCTATTGGGTGGTCGATGTTAAATTTAGAGCTGCTATTAAGTTCTTTTTAATTTACTAGACAATAATAGCATAAGCATGATCATTGAAAGATACACAATCACAAGGTACACTACATTTATCCTAGAAAACCCTCACGGGGGATAAAACCCAACAAAAAATTCCTTAATATAGATTGTCAATACAATGCCAAGATAATAAACCAAACACAAGAGAATATCCAACACTGAGAAATGTAACTCTCTCTTCCTTCTTCTGGCAACTGACAACTACAACTTCCTTCAAAATTGCGCACTAGATGAGTGGCTTGAGTGAGTGAGCTAATAAGGTGCCTTCCATTCTTATTTATATTGGCTGGCAGGTGCTAGGGTGGTGTCTCTTCATCAAGCTGGGCCAGCTACTTCACTTAGTGTCTAAAACCACTTTAATTAGTCATGGGGGATGACTTCTTAATTAACAACATATAATTAGGGCTTGACCTATCCACAAAAAGGGATTTGGTCTTATACAAATTACGACATGATCAATCCACAAAAGGGGATTGATATATAAGATAATAGCTCAATAATAAGTAGAATATTCTTTGCAGTTACAATATTTCAACACTCCCCCTTAACAAGAAGGGTATTCTACAACATCATCAGGAGAGATAGAGAGGGAATCAATATCAAAAACATCTGGAACACTGACTGACATATCTATAAATCTTTGAAATTTTTTCTCATCATCAATAACATCATCATTCACAACATGAAGCTAGAGTATCATCATCATCATCATCATCATCATCATCATTCATAGCATGAAGATGGAACTTGAAACTATTAGGGTACTAACCCGCACATAGGTAGAACAATATATTTGGATGTAATAAAGGTCAATATTAATAAGGCCTTTCAATAAAATAGAATAAGGCGGATGTAAGAAGACCTAATAGAAACTTTTGCTTCTAGAAGGATCTTCCTCTAGATGCTTCTTTTTAGTATAAATAGGAGTGGAGAATATGATAACCATAGCTTGGATATTATTGTAATAGATCTCTGCTCAACTGGAGGTTTCCCCCTCGAAGAGGCCCATGAACATTGCTTTCAGATTCAAAGTGTTATTTCTGTTGTTATTCTTATATCATTTCAGTGTTATTGTGGTGAATGTTCTGGTTATATTGCTATTATTCTGCCATTACTAGCATTTTATTTCTATTCTGCATACATTTTATATCTGGTATATTACAAGTGGTATCAGAGCACTTTCCTCGATAGAAAGTGTGGGTTAATTTTTTTTCAGGGTAGAGACATATTTCGGTGTCTTTAAGCCACAAAGATCTATTGTTACGCGCATAAACCCACTGTTGAGGGATTCATACACGCAGGAAATACAAGTGGTACTTAAGCACACATATGTTGTCCACCCTTGTAACCCCTGTTGGTACCCCTTCGAGTGGTAGCGCATCAGACAACACCTATGTACGGATCAACCTAGATTGCCTGAAGCCCTCTTTAGATAAACCGATTGGCCGCTTGAATGCTATAGTGTCATCGAGAACAACACTCGGGAAGATACTCTTTAGTACCTGGGTAGTCGAGTAGTACGACTAAGGGTATGGTCTATCCTCCTTAGTTAGTTCCCTGAGATATTGGGCCGAGTACTACTGTTGGACCCCACACATATATCAAAGAGTTATAGCATAGGGAAAACCCTTGTCTGTAGAACCCTTGGGGACATAAACATAAACAAATTAAAACAGACAAGATCTATTTCCGTGCAACTATGTTCGGGTTGCCAAGTAAATACACATTTCTTTTTGGTTAAGCATTTGGGCATTTCCTCTCTGCAGTATTCTTCAGAGCGGAAAGAAAAGTCAGGAAATTTTTTCACCATTATTTCAGACCTATTCCATTGAATTCATCTCTTCTCCCTTATCACATTCATCCATATCATTTTTTCTTGCACATATGGCGTCAGGGTGGATCCTAAAAATATTGAAGCTATGCAAGACTTGCCTCACCCAAAGACTCTTAAGAGCTTGCATGGATTTTTAGGCTTAATGGGGTATTATCGCAAGTTTGTTAAGAATTATGGGAAGATTGCAACACCTCTCACTACTCTCCTAAGAAATAAATATTTCACTTGCTCTCCAACCGTTGCTTAAGCTTTTCAAACCTTGAAGATGGCCATGTGCACCACTCTAGTCCTCACCCTTCCTGATTTCACAAAGACCTTTGTGTTGGAATGTGATGCCTCAGGGAAAGGAATTGGTGCTGTCCTTATGCAAGAGCGTCGACCTTTGGCCTTTACCAGCAAGCAACTATCTGAAAGAAATCTGGGCAAATCCATCTATAAAAAGGAAATGTTGTCTATTTTGCATGCCGTGGATCTGTGGCATCCTTATCTATTGGGGCAACGGTTCCAAATTAAGACAGACCATCAAAGCCTCAAGTATTTTATGGAACAATGCATTTCCTCCCCAAAACAACAAAAATGGGTGACTAAACTCTTTGTATATGATTATGAGATCATTTATAAGAAATGAAAAGACAATGTGGTTGCAGATGCACTTTCCCGAAAATATGAAGATGAAGGATCCTGTTTTTCTCTTTCATTCATTTTACCAGATTGGCTCCAAGCCATTCGCCAGGAATGGCTACAAGATCCCAAAAGTTCACAGTTGATCCAACAATTGCATTCCAATGCTCCAACATCCCCAGGGTACTCTTGGCTCCATGAGGAACTTTGATACAAAGGTCGTTTGTATTTAAGTAAACAATCAAAGCTTAAATCCACAGTACTTTCTGAGCTTCATGCTACACCCACAGCAGGGCACTCCGGGTTCACCAAAACCTATGACAGGGTCAAACGTTCCTTTTTCTGGGATGGTATGAAACAGGAAATTCATAATTTTGTAGCTGAATGTGACGTGTGTCAACGCAACAAGGGAGAAACAGTCAAATCGTCGGGCACACTACAACTGCTCCCGATTCCACCTGCTATTTGGAAGGATATCTCTATGGATTTTATTATCGGCTTACCCAAATCAGGAAATAAATCCGTCATCATGGTGGTTGTTGATCGCCTTTCCAAGTATTCTCATTTCCGCGCCCTTCAACACCCGTTTATAGCATCCACGATGGCTCAAATCTTCATGGATCAAGTCTTCAAGCTTCATGGTATGCTGCACTCTATTGTTTCTGATCACGACCCGACTTTCACAAGCAATTTTTGGCAAGAACTGTTCAAGATACAAGGCACATAATTTCATCTCAGCACAACTTATCATCCCTAGATTGATGGACAAACGAAAGTTGTCAACAAGTGTTTGGAAACATATTTGAGGTGTTTTTCCTCAAAAAATAAAAATTAGTGGGCTCAATGGTTACCCCTAGCTGAATGGTGGTACAACACTTCATACCATACAACTACATGCATGACTCCTTTTGAAGCAATATATGGACATAAGCCACCTTCAGTTATCTCATACTTACCGGGTGCCTCGAAGGTCCAGGCAGTTGACCTAACACTTACAACTCGAGAGGCTATTCTCTGTACCCTCAAAGAGAATTTGGTCATGCAACAGAATCACATGAAGAAACAAGCAGATCAAAGTCGCTCTGAACATCAATTTGCAGAAGGGGATCAGGTGTTTCTTCGACTGAAACCTTACAAGCAAACTTCCCTCAAGGCCGAGCATTGTCAGAAGCTAGTGCCCAAATTTTATGGTCCTTATACTATGCTCAAGTGTGTGGGACAAGTCGCCTATCAGTTATATTTTCCCAACCATTCGAAGCTACATCCTGTTTTTCATGTTTCATGCTTAAAGAAGGTGATTGGAGCTAAGTGCCAAATTCAAACCAACCTTCCAGAGTTAGCTGAAGAAGGATCCATTTGGCTACAACCCGAAGTAGTTTTGGACCAGTTTGAGCATCGCCCACGTTAGAGAACCATCACGGAAGTGATAGTCCAGTGGAAAGATACAACTCCAACATACGTCACTTGGGAACCAACTAACATTCTGCAACAGTTTCCTCATCTCAAGCCTTGAGGACAAGGTTGTTTTTAAGGGGAAAGACATGTTAGGGTCCTAACCCACACATAGGTAGAACAATATATTCAGATGTAATAAATGTCAATATTAATAAGGCCTTTCAATAGAATAAAATAAAGCAGATGTAAGAAGACCTCATAGAAGCTTTCACTTCTAGAAGGATCTTCCTCTAGATGCTTCTTTTTAGTATAAATAGGAGTCGAGGGTATGAGAACCCTAGCTTGGATATTATTGTAATAGAGCTCTACTCAACTGGAGGTTGCCCCCTCAAAGAGGCCTGTGAACATTACTTTCATATTCAAAGTGTTATTTCTGTTGTTATTCTGATATCATTTCAATGTTATTGTGGTGAATGTTCTGGTTATATTGCTGTTATTCTGCCATTACTAGCATTTTATTTCTATTCTGCATACATTTTATATCTGGTATATTACAGAAACATTAACACCAGTTAGCATAAAATCTATAAAAACAACATCAACAACATCATCATCAACAACATGAGGCTAAAGCAACACATCACATCACGAGGTTGGAACAACAACATTATCACAACACGATTCTAGAGAAAAAAAACATCACAACACGAGATTGGAGCAACATCATCATCATCATCATCATCATCATGGGGAAACATAATGAGGTAGGTGTATCAAAAACATTGTGTGGCACTCAGACAGTCCCTAGGGATTTTCCCAAGAATAATAAGATTCCCTATGATATAAAATCCTAACGAAGCTACCACGTGGTACTCTGACAGACCATCCTTACCAGACTTTTGGTATCTGCCCAGGAATCATAAGATTAAATAGGATTATAAAAATCGTAACGAAGATACCCCTACTGACCACAAATAGCATATACATGCACAGGTACTCTAACAGATCGTCCTTACTAGATCTTTGGGATCTGTCTAGGGTTGATCGGTCCCATAGGATATAAAATTTGAACTGAGCTACCTGTTGTTGGTCAAGATACCATAGTATCATCAACATCACTCCCCCTTTCGAGGGAGGTCCTTTCAAATTATACCAATATTGTCTCAAAAGTGCTCAAACTTTACACGAGACATAGGCTTGGTCAACACATATACAACCTGCTCATTTGTGCCAACATATTGGAGCTTTATAGCTCCCCTTTGAACCATATCACGAATGTAGTGATACCGAATTTATATGTGCTTTGACTTGCCATGGAACACAATGTTCTTTGTCATCTTTATGCAACTATGGTTGTCACATAGAATCACGATTGCTTCCATCTCTAGATCAAATAGACATGTCAACAACTTCCGAATCCATATGGCTTCACAATTGGTGGAACACACAACAATGTATTCTGCTTATGCTGTGCTGACATCAATACTAGATTTCTTCCTACTCTGCCATGAAGTCATGGCTGACCCCAGACTGAAAAAACATCCCAAAGTGCTCTTTCTGTTAGAAACACTTCCATCCCAATATGAATCAGTATAACCAATCAGTCTGAAGTCATGATCTCCATTATAACATAGACCAAATTCCAACATACCATTAAGGTATCTCATCACATGTTTTGCAGAAAAAAGGTGAACACGTCTGGGCTCTACCAGATACTAACTCAAGGTGTTCACAAAAAAACATATATCTGGGCCCTGGCCAGGTATTCGTTAGATACATCAACGATCCAATTATCTATCTTTACAATGTAGCATCAAATAGTTTTGAGAAAGTATCAACCAGGAGCTTCAACTTTGTTTTCATGGGTGTGTTCATGGATTTACAATCCAACATATCAAACCTCTTCAATATTTCAACTCCATACTTCCCTTGGTTAAGGAATATCTTCTCTGGGCTCTGCCAAACCTCAAGACCTAGAAATAATGAATTAGGCCTAGGTCTTTCATCTCAAACTCTGCAGTGAGATTCTTCTTACATTCAATGATGATATTTTCTTCTCCAATTAAGAATAAGTCATCCACATACAACAACAATATAACTGGATCATCATTAAAAACCTTGAAGTAAAGGTTAGAATCAAATTTACTTTTGGTAAAGCCCAATCTCGTTAGGAAACTGTCAATTATGCCATACCAAGTTTCCAAGTGTTGTTATCAATGACTGCTTGATATTCCTCAACCATAGCTTGTTGCCATTCTTTATGTTTGACCGCTTCTTTGTAGGTGGAAGATTCAGTAAAATCATTTGCTACTAAGGCAAAATTCCCTTCATTGTTGTGTGGTCCCCTTGTTCCTGTTTTATTGTGCTCATCAGGCCTTATATCTTTCAAAAGTTGAACTGCCCACTTTGGTAGTTGATGTTCGCTGGTTTGGGGATATGAATTACCATTATTGTAAATTGGATTAATGTAAATTGATGTTCGTCGATCAATTGAAGATTTTGGAGGTGGAGAATCATTGTCAGATGAACTGCCACTGCTAGGAGATTTGGATGAACTGTTGGAAGAACTAGAGGATGTCGAAGTAACTGGAATGGATGAAACATATTCAGATGAAGGAAAATCAAGTTCATACCAATTAAGTGAATTTGGTGAACTTTGAACTTTTCCTTTTCTTTGATTTCCTTTAGCTTCTAACTTTTGAAGAAGACTTTCTATTTCGTCAGCACTTTTACTTTTAGTTTCATCAAAAATGACATCCCTGCTCACAATAAATTTGCCATTGGACAAAATTCGATACCCTTTCTTCTCATCAGAATACCCAATCATTGTGCATTTCAAACTTCTTGAGTCAAGCTTAGTTCATTTTTCTTTCGGAACTAAGGCATAACATACTGATCCAAAAACTCTAAGATGTTTAACTCGAGGTTTGAAACCAAACCATGATTCATAAGGTGTGATTCCATCCAAAGAAGCAGTTGGAGATCTATTCCTTAAGTATATAGCTGTATGGATAGATTCTGCCCAATATGTAGAACTTAACCTTTTAAATCTCAACATAGATCTTGCCATTCCTAACAAAGTGCGATTCATTTGTTCTACGACTCCATTTTGTTGAGGAGTGTAGAAATTATTAAGATGTCTTCTGATCCCATTGTCTGAGCAATAAGTGTTGAATTTAGTAAAAGTGAATTCTCCGCCATTATCTGTTCTGAGTGTACCGATCTTTTCTTGAACTTCATTTTCAACAAGTTGTTGAAAAATATTAAAATTTTCAAATACTTCTGACTTTTGCTTCAAGAAGTAAACCCAAGTTAGTCTACTGAAATCATCAACAAAGAGTAAAAAATATTTTCAACCACCAAAAGAAGTTTCGAGAGGTCCACAAACATTGATGTGAACTAGTTGCAATCGCCGATTGGCACGCCATGAACTTGTTGAAAAACTTTCTCGACTATGTTTGCCATAAATGCATGCTTCACATTTTGAAGTATCCTTTTTGAAAGTGGGAAGTCCCTTAACCATCCCTTGTTTTTGCAGTTGAGACAGACTTTCAAAGTTGAGATGTCCATATCTCACATGCCACAATCTGATAGGGGA
>ML796104.1:17037-41217 GCA_009831015.1 Picea engelmannii
TACAGATATCACGCCAAAGTTCATTGTAAATGAGAGTGCTTTCAATGAGTCGTTTCCATGTTTTATAAGATTTTGTGCCTTCAAGTTTATCTGAGTCGGAGAATAAATTAATTAATTTCGACATTGTAGTTTAGTGAATGTACACACCAGAAATAATCACGCCAAGAAATATGAAGATGAACAACACACCAAATGCATCACACCAAAGACAATCTATCGGGGCTTGGCCTTGACCCTCGTATAGTCGTTAAAACAAGGAAAAAATGACTGAGCTTTGTACTTGGCTCCAGTCAAATTCCAAGGAACTTTCAAAATTTTACACTTTTACAAAATTCTGGCAATTTTGCCCCCCCTTAAAGTAAAAAAAACAAAAATTACTTCGAGTTACAAAATGAAGACAACCTTTATAAATGCACTTGGATGAAAACCAAGTTTGAAGTGACCTTCAAACACACCAATTTACATGAATTTATTCCCACTTATGAAGACTTGCGCATTTAAAGACATGCTTTACAAGACTAACCATCCAACAAAACAATTCCTCGAATATAGCATAAATTATGAATATCACACAAAATCATCCTCAATCCTATAAAGCTCTTTTGATGTTACTTGGGATCAATGCTAAACATCCTGAACACAGATTCAATAACCTTGCTAAGAACCTCAAGCAACAAAAATTGCTTATTTTTAAGCAGCACCATCTCCCTTGCCCGTCTTTTTCTGAATCTTCTTCAAGTAAAACTCCAACTCCCGACCCTCAAGAAGATACCCATCAACACTTCCACACTGGCCAGGGCGTGAAGCAATTACACGATACAACAAGAACTCAACAATTACAAGATACTACAAGAACTCTTTTACAGCCCAACGCGTTGCTTCGTCTGGCAGTTTGTGCGCCAAGGAAGACCACCACAGGGATTTCATCTTTTGACCATGGACGCAGATCGCTCTACCAGCAGTCGTGAAAATCTATAAGTTGCTCAATTTCATGTATTTTGATCCAAGACAGATCGCTCATCTTCTTCTCCAATTCGCTTGTTACGCACGCATTCGCATACGCATGAAATTCACGCATGCACACCAATTTTCATTCAAAAAATGAATCAAATCACGGAAGGTCGCGTGTTCGATCCTCCTCTATCACCCCACGCATTTTAAACATGCGTTTTTAAACAGTAAGCAAATGTACAGTTCGCTATTGATTTCTGTTTTAATTTTATAAATCTAATAATAGAAAAATCCAGTTCGCTCACAATAATGGCTGAAAACAAGCTGCCAATAATGGCTGAAGACAAATTCACATAATCCAAGTTGCTGTGGAATTTAAAAACGTCATAGAATCCAGAAACATAGGTGATACTCGTGCACCGAAAATACTCAGAAATTACCGCAATGTTTTAATGGCAGAAGACTGATCTTTTAAAACAAGAAATTACTATGCCAGAAACTAATTCGCCATGAACAAATTTATCAAGTTTAAGGAATTGCAATTTGCAAAAATAAAATTTTCTGAGTCTGCTGACTAAAATCTGAAAGTAACAACAATTTCTTGGTCTGTAACGCTGGGATCTCTTCTGCAGATTTACTGACCGATTTACTGACAGAGTATTCGCCGACTTTCCTTGGTCTGTAACGCTGGGATCTCTTTTGCAGATCAACAAATCTCTTCTTCAGTTCAGCAGCATTACTGGAGCTCTGATACCAAAATAATGGCCGAAGTGTTCTCAGACACACAATTTTATTAATAGGAAAAGAAATTACATAAGAAACTTTGCAAGAGTTTACACCCGAACAACTCAATACTCTTGCAAAGAGCTATATATAAGCTAAATGTCCTAACAAACTCAAGATATGGATCACTTATTAAATAAACAAGTGTCCATTTACAATAAATTCTATCTTAACAATCTTAAAACAATACTCCTATTTTAGAGCCTAAGATACGACACCTCTTTAGAGTCATATCTTTTACAACAAAAAAGTATTTCTAAAAATCTACATTTATTTATTAAATATTCTAGATTATTAATTTAATATTCTAAATTAATAATCTTTTTATTCTAACTTTATAAACTATGATAATTGTATTTTGGATTATCTAACAAGATCTTGCTTCAACCCATATCGATCCTTCTTCAACCTGTAGACATGAGTCTTTCTATATTCAACTTCAAACCCTTGTGGTTGTTCTATATACACTTCTTCTTCAATGACACCATTTAAGAAGGTTGTTTTCACACCCATTTGGTGTAACTTCCACTTCATATTCGCTGCAAGAGCTATGATGGTTCTAATAGAAATGTATCTAGCTACAGGAGCAAACGTCTCTTCATAGTCAATGCCTTCCTTTTGAAAAATCCATGAGCTACAAACCTTGCTTTATTTTTTTCAATACTTCCATCAACAACATGTTTTATCTTGTATAACCATTTGGAAGATACCACATCTTTGCTCTTTAGTCTGGGAACTATTTCCCATACATCATTCTTTAAAATTGATTGGTATTCTTCTATCATGGCATCTACCCATTCTTTCTTATGAATGTATTCTTCAAATCAATTAGGCTCCTTCTCTATGAGCTCACACATCAAAGCCATATAACTAGAGAATGGCTTAGATTTATTGACTTGTCTCATGGTTCCTTTTGGGGCACCATACTTCTCTCCATGTTGAATAAGTTCCCTTGCACAGTCTAGCTTTCTCTTGTGATAGATCTTCATTTGAGGAGGTTCTTGAGATTCCATCATATCATGATCTTCTTGAATCTCATAATCGAGGGAAACTGTGAATTCCCTCACTAGTTCTGCAACTCTGGGAGCTACACGATCTTCTTCATATACTTCTTCAAGATTGAATCTCCTTGATTTATTGAGTGTTTCATATTCATCAAAGGTTACATCTCTGTTGATCTCAATATGATGGTAACCTAGTATGTAAATTTTGAAGGCCTTTGAGACCTCACAGTATCCAACAAATATTCCCTTCTTTCCTTTAGGGCCCAACTTGATTCTCTTCTCTTTCAGAATGTGTACAAACATTGTACAACCATATCTTGAGATGGATTACTTCTGGCTTCTTTCCGGAGAAAATTTCTTCAGGGGTTTTGAACCCAAGTGCACTATGGGATAATCTATTTTGTACATACACTAATGTTCTTGCTTCTTATGCCCATAAGTGCATTGGAAGATCTTGATCATGGATCATAGTATTCACTGCTTCCATTATAGTTCTATTATTTCTTTCTGCTACACCATTTTGTTGAGGATTGTAGGGAGTGGTGAGCTCCCTCTTAATCCCAACATCTCTGCAAAATTTTGCAAATTATTTTTAGGTGTATTCTCCTCCATTATCTGACCTGAGTATCTTGATTTTTATTTCAGGGAGATTCTCTATCAAGGCTTTGGATTCCTTGAATTTTTCAAACACTTCATCTTTTTATTTCAAGAAGTAAACCCAAGTCTTGTGAGAATAGTCATCAATAAATGATACATAGTATACATACCCACTAAGAGATGTTGATGGCATTGGGCCACATACATCTGAGTGGATGAGCTCCAAGACTCCTTTTGTTTTACTGTCGCTCTTTCCTTGTGCACATCCCTTACACACATCTTCATGATCAACCTTGAAATCTGGTAGACTTGTAATTTCCTTGCTCACATATGGTAAGGCTTTGTAGTTGATGTGAGCTAGTATTCTATGCCAAAGTTCACAGGGAATCTCAATGGAGTGGTGCAAGGTTGCATCTGAGTGGCCTTTTAACTTATATATGCCACCTTCTTCCGTTCCAATAACAATTGCATCTTCTATGGTTTTTCCTTTAGGCCACATAAGGATTTCACCATCTATGAATGCAACCCTGAATCCTTTTTTTTATATCTAGAGATGAGATAGAAAGCAAAATTCTTTTTAAAACCTGGTACATATAATACATCCTTCATCTTCATTGGGTTCCTTGAATCAATTTTGTAGGTGGATTCTCCCACTCCTTTGATAGGGTACTGGTAATCATCTCCAAGTCTAACTTTATGGGGAAAGTTATTTTCTGTAAGGCTAGATAGAATGTCTCTCTAACCTGTCATGTGCTTAGAAGCACCACTATCTATGAGCCAAGTGTCCTCTCCAGGTGACACAGATCCTGAGAGGGCAGAGAATAAGACATAGTCTTCAATGTTTTCTTTAATAATCTTCATGGGTGGCTCATCATCTTCAACTGCATGGGTGTGGTGTCTTTTGTTATTTCTCTTCTTGTATTCTTCTCTTCTAGCTAGACAATTCTTAGCAATATGTCCCATCTTGTCAAAATGGTAACATTGATAAAGGGAGAAATCCTTTTCTCTTCTT
Source organism: Picea engelmannii (assembly GCA_009831015.1). Taxonomy (NCBI): domain Eukaryota; kingdom Viridiplantae; phylum Streptophyta; class Pinopsida; order Pinales; family Pinaceae; genus Picea; species Picea engelmannii. Next base: position 21,385 of record ML796104.1, read on the forward strand.
TGACCTTTCTGAAACTTCTGGAATCTCCTTAGAGGGTGAGATTCTTTATGGATGAATCTTTTTGGGGAGTGATATTCCTTAGGTAGGTGGGTCTCCTTCTTGAAGTGATACCTTCTCTTTCCTCCTTTAGCATGAGTAGCTAGGGATTGATCTTCATCCCTTAATAGTACTTCTTCTCGGTTAGCTACTCTTTCTTCATCTTGAACACATTCTTCCCAAAGACTGTCAAATTGCAATTTCTCCTTTCTGGCACAAATAGTTTGGGTGAATTCATCCCAAGGTCTTGTGAGACCATTAAGAGCTATAATTACGAGTTCATCTTCATCTTGGTTGTCTCCAATTTCTTCTAGCTATTCCTTGAATTGAGAGATCCTAGAGAAATAGTCATGAACTGTTTCTCCTTTCTGCATATTTGATCTGAAAATAGGGGGCTGACTTGTTTTTCTATGCAAGCACCCTCTACTTCATTAAAATAAACTTTTTAGGACCTTGCTCAATGTCTTAGTTATGCAATAGGTTTTATGTGTCAAAGTCATGCTTCTTTTAAATGTTTATGTGTGAGGTCTTTAAAAAGTTAAATATGTATTTTAAATAAATACACAACAAACATAACTTGCAGCAAATAAACCAGCAAACTCACAACAAAGACAAGATGATAAAGGAGTTCACCCCCAACTGGGCTACATCTCCTTGAGCCTCCATCAATGGACTAGGATCTATGGGATTAGTTTGTCAAAGATTATTTTACAAGATTCTGCTCAACTCCAATGGATTTACTGACTATACCATTGGGTTCATAATACATTAAAACCCCAAAAATGACTAATAGAACTTTGAAAACGGATCTTGGCTCATCCGGGCATGACCTCTTCTAAATGTGGCCTTGAGCTTCCCTGAGCTTCCTTGTGGCAAAAACACCTGTAAAAGTCCTCAAATTCCTCTGAAACCTATCCCAATGTGTTCAGAGCATAACAATTAGCCAAAAATGACTATTCAGTCACAGAAAACAGACTTGGGCTCATCTAAACATGACCTCCATCAATGGGGGTCCTAAACTCCCTAAAGCTCTTTGCAACTTCAATGGTGAAAAACCTGCAAAATAAGTCTTCAAATGCCTTTGAAAAAAATTCCAATGGATTCAAAACATCCCAAAACCCCTAGCTGGGCTTTTTTGGCACCTCATTTGGCCAAAAAATGAAGAAGTTAGGCCTCCTGCTATTTTCCTCCTTCAAGCTTGTTGTCTCTGGTTCGCCAAAACGCACCTCTGTGTGTCCAACCTAGCCTCTGCATGTTTTTCTGTGCCTAAACCCAGCACTACACACATAACCACAAAATGTGTGCAACTGTAGAACAATTAGGGAACTAAGCCCCCTAACCGCATAGGCGTTGGGCGCATGGGTCATGTGACCAAGTCTTAACGTGCAAAAAGGGGCTCCAATGCCATGGGCGCATGCAAGTGTGACAAGTGGCGGGCATATTTGGTGGGAAACCGTTTGAAAAAACATACCCGTGCGCCATTCCAAGAGGCATGGTCACATGGCGCGTATAGAAACCGGGGGCTGGGGCTAAGCCCCAGCCCGAACCTTTGCCCAACATTTAAATAATTAAAATGTAAATATATGTGTGCCCACATATATAACAAGGAACATATGGTGGTGTATTGGAAAAGCGGCCTTTGTAAAAGATTTGGACTTTAGTAGAGGTTCGGGGTTCAAATCCCATGGACTCGTAAAATTTTACACACCCAAACTCATAATAGGGTGCCACGTGGCAGCCCATGCTTGGGCCACGTGGCACCATACCATTTGCCACAATGATGCCACGTGTCAAAAATATATTCTCCCACATCTGCCAATAAATGATTGCCACATCATCAACTGCCACCTCAACGTACAGACATGCCACGTCAGTTGTACGAGCCCTGCCACGTCTGCTGTACGGACTGTCCAGTTAGCGTTTTTTTTGCCTGTTTGGCAAATCGAACAGATCGCGATATATCACTCATCCGAAGTATGTTTGACCCTATTCGAAATGCATTGGGTTCGTGACGACGAGTGATACGCACCCATTCATTTTGAGGTGATTCCGAACACTTTCATTTTTGGGTTAAATTTTGACCCCTGGTCCAGATTCTGATCAATATTTGTATTCTTGAGTTGGGTTCTCAAGTTCATCTTCCGATTAATGTTCCTTCCTTCATACATTATGGTTAGGGCATCAAACATTTCTTTTGGAGTATTCTTAGAAGCCACTTGAAGGATCAAGTGATCTTTAATAGAGTCTGCAATGATTCTTTTGGCCCTAACCATATCCTTCTGGTACTTTTCTTTAGATGTAGCATCTGTGGGTTCTGGTACATTTTCCTTGATGAATCTTGCAATGTCATTATCTTCAAGAATGATTACAATCCTATACTTCCAGGCAATAAATTTATCCACACCTTCTAACTTGTCAACAAGCTTGGTGCTTGCAGACATCTTGACCTGGAGCTCATAAAATGACCAAAAATTAAAAGTGCTCAGAAATTAAATCTGAACTTACCAGGAGGTGTGCTTGGCTGCGACGAGTAGCATGGTGTAGTCTGTTTTCTGAAAATCCAAATTTTACCCCTTGAACTGGGCTTGCGCAAATATGGACTGGTACTTCTGGTACTGGTTCTAGTTTCCTGGTTTTTTGGTACCAGTGAAAACTAGGGTTTCACTTTTCGGAGGCTCTGGCCACTGAAAAGGTGAGCTCAAGCTGCCAATGAGTTTGCTAGGCTAGGTAGCACTTCCCTAGATAGGTTTTAGGCTGAAATTCTCTTCCAAAAAAAAGCCCTAATTTTCTTGTATGACAACAATGACATTTTTGGTAACCTAGTGAAAGGTGCACTATTCAGTCAAGCTCTGAAACCATGTTAAATTTAGAGATGCTATTAAGTTCTTTTTAATTTACTAGACAATGATAACATAAGCAGTATCACTAAAATATACACAATCACAAGGGACACAACATTTATCCTAGGAAACTCTCATGGGGGAGAAAACCCAACAAAAAATTCCTTAATATAGATTGCTAATACAATGCCAAGATAATAAACCAAACATAAGAGAATATCCAACATTGAGCAATGTGCCTCTCTCTTCCTTCTTCTGGCAACTGGAAACTGCAACTTCCTTCAAACTTGCGCACTAGATGAGTGACTTGAGTGAGTGAGCTAATGAGGCACCTTCCACTCTTATTTATACTGGCTAGCAGGTGCTAGGGTGCTGTCTCTTCATAAAGCATGGCCAACTTATTCACTTAGTGGCTAAAACCACTTTAATTAGGCCTGGGGTATGACTTCTTAATTAGTAGCATATAATTAGGGTTTGACCAATCCACAAAAGGGGATTTGGTCTTATACAAAGTCCAACATGATCAATCCACAAAAGGGGATTGATATATAAGATAATAGCTCAATAATAAGTAGAATATTCTTTGCAGTTACAATATTTCAATAGTGGACTAGTCGAATCGACTATTGGCTTGGTTGGTTGAGTTACCGTCAATTAATGAGAGAAAAAGAAATATAAAGATATTTTTTGGTGGACAAAGGAGTGTTTTCATTTGATTGAGTTGTGAATTGAAGTAACTACATCATGATATTAAACAGACAATCCATCTCACTAAAGATTTTCCTTTCAAAATTATATTTTTATTGCATAGGAATTCATGTTGGTGAAATGGATAGGCTATAAAACTTCCATTTACATATAACCTAACAAAAAAACCAACTTCCTAAAAATGATAGTGCTATATAAACCCCATATAAAAAATGTATAAAAAATACTTTAAAATAAACCAAAATAAGCAATATAGTAAGATGGATAATGAAAACTCTTAAATAGATTGCTTGCATTCATTCAATAGGAAATGACCTTATATAAAGTTTTACAAAATAATTGTATTAACATAGTCAACTTTAAATGTACAAAATACACAAAGTAACTTATTTAAATATGCTATTTATTAAAATATCTTAAATAAATGAACCTTTTTAAGTATATGTAGAACCACATCCTATGATCCACGTCATAGGTTCCACAATGACAAATTAACAACTTCTCATTAAAAAAAAGCTAACAATCTGCTCGTGAGAAAATAAATATAAGCCATAAATACAATCCATTTGTGGAGGTATATCACATTATTAACTTGAAAATTATGTAATATTTTGATTGACCTATTGTTAAATGATGAGTAAAGAGAACTTATTATTAAAAAACTATGTTACCTACAAAGAAAATTGTATGCATATCGGATTATGGTCTACTGGCAATTTAGTTTATATAGGTGTTGTTCAAGCAATCATCATTTCCATGTCTTTATTGTGGGTTGGTTATTTAATCACTTAACAATAGAATGGATTTTCATCTTGTGTATTTATGGGATTTGGGATTTTCGTTCAACACATAGAATGAATGGTTGTGTTTTTTTTTTTTTGGTTTTATATGCGGATTTTCCAACTCAATAACATTTTATTTTGCAACAATACTTAATACTTATAGTTAGAGAGATAGGTAGTATATGTAGATTTGGTTTAAGATGTTTCGTTTGATGTTTTATTTATTAAAGTATAATGGCATTTTCTTCTATGGCGGTGGAGCATTATGGCGGTGGAGCATAAAAGGATAATGTTTCCAAATAAATGGTAGTTAAAAGTGAAGCATTTAATTGTTATGTTTTACTCAATATTTTCCCATCCCCATCCTCGTAAGAGTGGGGGTTGTTCTAGTGGAGGGAGGCTAACATGATATTTGGAAGATGAAGGGGTGGTTGAGACCCAAGCTATATGTTGCAAGGAGGTTGGTAAATATGTGGGGTGGTCATTAGAGAAAATTTGCTTCAAAAAAGGGTTTTATAAGAAAAAACATGATGGTTGAATTAGAAATTCAATAACCAATAGAATTTTAGAGAATTGAGTCAAGGATAATGTTGAGTTGAACATATACAAGTTAAGGATGATTGTGTGTCATGTTTCTATTTGACAATATTTAACCATATGTACACCTCAACTTAGTTAAGATCTTGGTGAAATTGTCTCAAGATATATTAAATATATTTAAATACTCAATACTCAATATTTTATATTATTAGTACTTTCATTATTTGTTGTATAATATCTATTATTATTTATTTATTGTATTTTCATTATTATTATATATTAATAATAATGTATAGTTCCATTATATATTAATAATATATTGTTATTATTATATAGTTATTAATTTGTAATATTATATAATATTTGATTAGTAGTTATAAAGTTGTTATAGTTTTTATATAATAGTTTTTCTTTTGTTAATGACTGGAAGAATCGACAACTGGGCAGTCTCGTACTCGTGTGACACGATTGGGAGGTCTCGTACTTGCATGACACAGGGTCGATTCCGACTGCTACTACTAAAACCCCATGTGCCATACGTATGCCCCTTCTGTAGGCACACGTAAATCGGGGGGATTTGAACTCAAAACCTCATCGAACATAACACTTCATATCACGAAACTTGCCAATTGAGCTGCCCCTTGGGGGCTTGTTTTTATATAATAGTTAATCATATTATGAGTTGACATTTTCATCCTTAATTCATACTACAAATATCCTCTAATATGTTTGCCACATTCACATTTGTATTATAATTTAATAAACCAAAATAAGTATATCCTCTAATAAGTGTGCCACATTCACATTTGTATTATAATATAATAATATATAATAAATATATCCTCTAATGCACTTGTTGTCATGCCCCCATAGTCTGCTCGAGGATTCAACACAACTTGGTGCACCCAAGTTGCCTGGCACTTGAGGGTCATGCGAAACTGCGACATTTCCAACTCAGTAGTTAAACCAACCCAAGGGTACTACGTCTGGACTAGGCCTCTTTCAATCAACGTCTTTCCATATCTATACCTTGAGCTACTTGATTCAAGCCTCTGCACTCAAATCTTGGTAGCCAAGGTTGTTATTGGATAAATCGATAGGTGCGGACACTAACTGATCTCCCTAGATCCACCTAGATCTAGAACAAAACACACCAGAACAAGACGCTTTCCTTAAGTTTTAAATATTGAATTTACTAACTAAAGAGGGATAGGTGGCATATCGTTTAAACACTGCCTCCTCTTGCCATCGCCATCCTAGCTCCATTCCAACACTCATACAATGATGATCCTGCAAAATAACGCAACCAACCAAAGTGATAGTAATAGCATAAACTAAATATAAACCTATGTATGTGATCAAGGAATCATACAATAAAACACAACAAGCTTTATAGGAAAGAATTATATTACTGTATCATATTAAATGTAAAAGAGAGATTACAACCATGGTCTTAATGTCGTAAGGTCCCTTCCAACTGTCCTTCGTTCCCCACACACTTCCACTCCAAGAATTCTGAGAGCATCGATTTGATAATATTCACAATCTATCTTGACAAAGTGGCTCATCTAGCTAAGCTAACAATCTCCAAAGCTCAATCCAATCCAAGCTAATCCAAAAAGCTAACGTTCTCCATGAGAGCTCCTCTTCTTTTATAATTTGAAGAGGATAAGGTGAGGAGGTTAGGATGATCCCACTAAATCATGAAAGTGAGTAATATCCAAACCATTTAGATGCCACCTCACCATGGAAGTTTCTCCTTCTAGAAGCATCGAGAAGACACTCATTTTTCCCACGTACGAGCATTTTTTCACCCTGCCTATATAACAACCTGTGAAAACTTCGTGACCTAGCTATGGTACAACCTGTGAACACTTCGTGACCTAGCTATGGTGCAACCTGTGAAAATCAGGCATTTTCGCACCCTAGCTATAGTGGAGCATGCATAAATCCTCTTTAATAGGGTTTTCACAAAGGAAAATGCAACTTCTTTTTTCAGGAAAAGTTCTTCTCCCTTCTTTCTTCAGGAACTCAGGCCACTGACCCCTTGTTGACGGGCGAAATTGACCGCTCGTCAACTAGAAGAGTGAATCCGGTCCGGGGTTGTTTAATTAACCCAAGCTGTTTGGATTGACTCACTCTGATGGGTTTAATGGCTTCGTTGGCCAATCTAAAGTCCTAAGGGAAGCGGAAAATAACTTAAAGAAATGCAATAACTTACTAAATAATAATCACTGAAATATATATGTACATCTAAATATATATACATATATATATATATAGTTTATCTAAATAATATTTATATAATAGTTCTACTTATCATATATACAATATGTATAAATCATGAGTTTTAATCTGAACTCATAAAAATCGAATGTAAACGGTTCTTTTAATGACAGTAATAAAGAAAGAGAAAATACTATTTGTTTTTTGGTTTGTTTTCTTGTTTGTATGCATTCATAAGATCAAATATTAAACTACTTAATTAAACAGAAAGATATAGATAGTGAAAATTATACTATATATAAAAACTTCTATAATAAGCAAGCAAATGAAACAAAAGAATAGACTAACCTATTAATCACTTGAGGAGTATGCATCCAACTATTTGCATAAATCATGCATCAATCCATCTACGAAATAAATCTATTGTGCATCTTCACACTGTTTGGTACAAAAGCTAAACTGTGCATTGACTGGTGTATTTAATTGATAAAACAACAGGATGGAAGATAATTAGAGTGATATAATAGATTACAAGCGATAACACATGAGATAAATCCTACAATTACAGCTTGCATTTTAATCAATCAACATATTTAAGGTAAACCTCATAACATGAATTGAAATATCATTCAATTGTTTTGATAAAACTGAAGCATAAAATCATGAACCATGAAGAAAAACTATCTTGACAACAAAACAATCTGCGAAGACAAAAGTTATCTGCAGTCATTCAATTACCAAGATAAAAAAAATTATAGATCACAACAACATTCACAGATGACTAAAGCATAAAGTAAATATTTGTTATGTCTAAATTTGAGTATAAGTTGTTCACAATAAGCCCCAGGCTAAGATGCCTTTGATTACAAAAATGATGGGTTTATAAAGCGTCCTCAGAGGTAACTGTTTCCTCTTCTAAGATCAAACATTGATTACAAAAATAAAAAGGGGGATACAACCACCCAGATCCTGCTAAACTTCTAAGACTAACAAAAGTTCATTTCTGTTTGTACAAAATGTATCAAAGATATGGCTGGCAAGTCTCAAAGATGCTTGAGATCAATCAGTAACCATGAAATCCTAAATATCCTAAAAAGAAACAATCAAATAAAGAAATTAAGATCATAATTTTCAAATTTCGAATTTGGACAGACTAACTACATAATCTATTTAATGAACAAACAGAACACTATTTTAAGATAAAAGAAATCTTACCTAAAAACCAAATCATATTACACAATCTCTGAATTTATTATTTCTATTGCTGTCTCAACATTCTTTAAAATGACATTTCTTGTAGTTTTCATGCGTTTTTTTTTACATAGGCATTAGGTTGTATATTCTGCTCACAGGTCTGTTCAATAATCTTTAGATTGAGTAAGGGTTCGTTGTAGGGTAGATAAGGGTCTCATCAACCACGATTTTGTCGACCTGCTCCATATCAGGGTTACCATAACCATTTCTGGTTATGAATGAATCCCAACTGCCATTCTGTAATTCTAATTGATGCATAAGAAAGATTTTAACTAGGCCGTGATGGAAGAGGCTAGAGTCTGACCATTGTTTTTTGTATCTTTTTCCCATTTTATAAAGACTCCTCAGTAAGTAATACAACATGTTCAAAGGAAATCCCATAAAAATCATAAGCAGACGCAAATGGTACAAAAACACAAGACCAAAACGACCTTCACAAAAGACAAACTATTTCATCACTGCAAGCAAACCAAAACGCTTACCTCGACCACAAAGAAATTATGAGATTTTGACCTCGAAATGACGAGTTGTATCTCTGGAACGATCCAATTTCTGGGGAAACTGCCTGTAACGAAGGTAAAAGGGCTCATTTTGGTTCTGGGTTTTCAAGGGTTTTGTCTAATTCATAACTGTTTGCTCAGAATAGCTCCCGCAAAAATGTGTCTCTAGCAGGCAATTATGGGGTTGACCAGACTATATCAATAGCGACTCAAACAATTATGGGTTTGTGAGAACAGAGTAGAGCCATACCCCCGATCCCGAGAAACACCAAAAGTGAACGACATATGAGCAGAAAACTCATAACGATAAGATGGGTGTTAATTGAAATGCATGCGAAGAAGGTTTGCAAAGCCCAAGACCAGTCTTGGAAATGATGGCTGACTACAAATCGTATAGCCACCTCCCAGAAAGTAAAAACCAGGACCAGTGCATTAAAAAGAAATAATTTCGAGACATAGTGGGTTCGATTATATAGTTTGGGAGGTTTGAAAAAGACAAAAATCAAAAACCTAGTACAGAGCAAACATATGACCAGGGATCAAACAAAAACCATACCAATGCTCAAATCAAGCAAAAAAATGTTTGATGATATAACTTACAATCCCCAAGCATGTTTGATATTCAAGGAATCGAAACAAAGAGAATAGTATTCAAAGAAAGGCTTCATTAACAAACTGTAAAGATATTTTTCCTTTCGTAGATTTTCGAATAGAATGGTAACACAATCGTAAGCTTCGTTTTCATGCTTTCAGTCATGAAAACGAAGCATAAAAACAATGACAATAGGGAGAAAAATGAAAATTGACTATTGTCATGGAGGAAATTGCTTATGAAGGACAGAACAGTGTCTGACCCCTAGTTAGGCAACTACATAAATCAATTAATTGATATAAGAAATTGAGGATATGTCGAGTTGCCAACAATGGCGACATGCTGGGAGAAGAAATTATCTCTGTAATACAAATGATTTCAAGTTAAAGAAATCTGAAAGACCTCAAATCAAAGAGAAACTGAAAGGTTATTTGAACATCTTCAATAATAATGATGCAGTCCAGTTTCAGATATCTTCCGTTTAAAAAGAATGAATTCTGGTGACAAATTCACAAAAGAAAGCCACAACATTTGAAGTTAATGTCTCCAATACTATTGACAGGGCCACTACTGCTAGCAGGCGTTCATAGCCTCGATAGGGATGCCAATTAACCCACTTTGATGTTTGCATCCCATCCAAGAAATTTCAAATCAGAATGAAGGATGCTTATGGCCAAAAACAAGATTTATACCAGAGAATTTTCTTTTACCTGACATCACTTCACTACCAGCAAGCCTGTTCAGTACCTCGACGAAGTTGTCTTGGCGTCATGCATGCATTTACCCACTGCCAGTAGACCTGTTCAGTGTCCCGGTGGGTTTACAAACACTTCCCACAGCTCTCTGAGAGGTTATTCACATTCTGATATAGGTTTTTTTTTTTTTTTTAAATATTCAACAGAGCGGGGCGACGCTGAAAACTCCAGTTTTTAAACACAACTTAATATTTCACAGGCCTTTAAATTTTTCTTGCTAACCTTCATCGAGATCTGAAAAATAGTTCATTGATAAAACTAATTTTCGAGGAGAGGGAGACATCGTTGAGTTTCTTTCTTAAAGAGCAGGGACAACATAAAGAGTTTTAAATATGATCGTGAACTCTTTCAAGTGCAAATTGAAACCGATAAATCGACTTTCAAACAAAATATCATCTTTAACTAGCCTACAATTTCAGAGAAAGACAACAATTGATGCTCCGACAGCCTTTGACAATTGTTTCGAGACGAAGAATTATGTTTTCCTCTTCTGAACTGAAAGGTGACACGGGCACAGTTTAACAAGAAAGTAGTGAAAACAAACAAAATAAAAAGAACAAAAAACCAGAAAATAAATCAAAACAGAAAAAATATATACAAAGATGGGTCTGAAAACATCATGCGAAAAATATCTTGGGAGACTGAATGAAAATAGAAAAAACTTGATTGATGTGAAAGCAGTCCTACTCGTGGTATGTTGGGTCAGGGTTGAATTTACGATTCAGATTTATTTATCTCTTTACTTTCCATTTAAAATTTTCATAATAATACTGTAGCTTTGAAAAGAAATATTCAATGAAAAGCAGAGAGAAAAGGATCATGTGGACTTCCCTGACAATAATCATGTTATGGTTCTCTTAGCATGCCCACTTGCGCTCATGACTGCATTATTACAAAGATAAATAGTGAGGAATAAAACTAAACAAAAACCTACTCCTAAACCTACCTTAACTACTAAAAAAAAAGCTACGTGAAGTCATGCTTCCAATGTAGCCATCGAAGTAACTCCAATCCTGCAATGAAAACAAAGTCCAATATTACTAAAAAGAATGGTATCATATCAAAAAATGACATAAATATATCATACTTGCCTTCATAATCATCATTTAGAAACAAAGTAAGCATGATCTTACCATTCCCTTGAATATTCTTGTTGTATGAATCCTCCAGCCATTCGACAATCTTATCATAATATGGGTCATAATGGAATGGGCGAGTGTAAGTAAGTTTGAATTTTTTTTCAAGATTATGGGGAAATGAAAAAACCATCAGCCAAGGCTGAAGTGCCCATCCTCCTGACAATTCTCTAAGTGTTCATTAATTTCTTCACATGGAGGATCTAAAAGGAATATGTCACGACTACTTCCAAGATACTTAGGTAAAAACAAAGCAAGAACAACTTTATCTTTATTATGAAGATTTTGTATATACGAATATTCAAGCCATCCTAAGATCCTGTCACAAAAATGAGGATGCAAACCATGACTTTGATGAAATGAATATGTCAACGGGGAACTCATCATGAGAGGATTCGTGACATCAATTAGATCATTGGTTTGAATACTTCCATTGATGAGATTGATCATTTCAAAATGTGAAGCATAAACATTAAAATTCGAGCTAATCAAAGAACGAATATGCAACATAGAGTGTTTGATCTCCACAAGATAGAGTGCATTGTCTTTTTCAACAATAAGCTGTGTAAAATCATCTCGCAACATGTCCTTTTCCCATGTGAGTGATGAAAGTGAACAAGCGTCAAATCCGATTTTATCAATGTTATACTTGGAATTAACTTCATCAAATATTGGTATATCGAAAGGATATGATTGTGGCGGAAAAGAGTAGGATGTTGTAGGTAAAGTATCAAGTCCACCAGAATCTAAGAAGAGATCAGGATATAAAGAATAAAAGGAATAAGACATAAGCATATGAAAAGAATCTCTTGAGCTATGATATTTAATAGTGGTATTCTTAAGACATTTCTCTTCACTTTCTTTAAAACCCTCACTCTATTTTGGTGACAAATTCCTCAACATAATATGATCATCTAGGTTTGCCTTCTGTATGATAGATAATTTAAAACTTACGTGACAAACATCTAGTCTTTCCTGTGGATAAAGTACATTTTGAGGATGAAGGTTTAAGGTTTCTCCTTCCAATTGCATATCTTCTTCTCTAATCAGTTTCATAGGAATGTTAGAATGTTCAAGATGATTTTCGTCGTTTAAGTGTTCTTCAATGACTGAGTTTAAATATTGATTAGAGCATGAGTTACAAGAATGATCTTCTTCCACGATAGTCAAAGACTGAAAATATAATGATTCAGAGGAAAAACCAGTTTGGTTGTTGATAAGAACTTGGTCAATAGATTCTACCTCTCTTGCTTGTTCAAAATTTTCAGATGGATTCCTCTCATCCTACGAACTAAATTCTTCTCACAATTGAGTGATAGGATTTGCAACTGGTTCTTCATTCACGATTGAATATGACTGGATGGAAGGGACGCAAGCATCATAGCGGAGATTTAATACAAATGACATGTCATAGAGATTAAATTTACAGAGGATATGATAGATTCTTGTTGAAAAGTCTTCCGAAGATGAATCGCCATTGATTAGCGAAGTTTGAAATTCTTCACATAATTGATTGTAATCATAAATTTTGAAAGCATCTAAAAATTCATCTACAAATTGAAACCAATAAAAAATGTGACATGCTGGAAAGGACTCAAACCAATGTTTAATCCGACCTCTAAAAGTAAAAGCGAACAATCTGCATAAAACTCTTAAATCAGAGATGTCATGTTTGATGCATTTGCACCAAAACTTGTTAAGGTGGTCTTTAGTAGATACATTGCCTCCACCATCAAAGGTGAGTTTTGACAAGCGAGAGACTCTCTCGTTGGGAACATCGGGTAATGGGAAGTTGAAAGCATGTTCCAACACAGTGATTTGGGGAGCCATGGAGAAATTGAATACATTTAAAATAAAGGCTCCTACAAGGCCAGCTTGTCAGTCTGCCCTCCTTCTAGCGCCATTTGTTGATGAGCGAAATTGACTGCTCGTCAACTGGAAGAGTGAATCCGGTTCGGGGTTTTTTAATTAACCCAAGCCATTTGGATTGACTCACTTTGATGGGTTTAATGGCTCCGTTGGCCAATCTAAAGTCCTAAGGGAAGCGGAAAATAACTAAAAGAAATGCAATAACTTACTAAATAATAATCACCAAAATATATATGTACATCTAAATATATATATACAATTTATCTAAATAATATTTATATAATAGTTCTACTTATCATATATACAATATGTATAAATCATGAGTTTTAATCTGAACTCATAAAAATCGAATGTAAACGGTTCTTTTAATGACAATAATAAAGAAAGCCAAAATACTATTTGTTTTTTGGTTTGTTTTCTTGTTTGTATGCATTCATAAGATCAAATATTAAACTACTTAATTAAACAGAAAGATATAGATAGTGAAAATTATACTATATATAAAAAAATCTTTAATAAGCAAGCAAATGAAATAAAAGAACATACTAACTTATTAATCACTTGAGGAGTATGCGTCCAACTGTTTTCGTAAATCGTGCATCAATCCATCCATGAGATAAATTTGTTGTGCATATTCACATTGTTTGGTACAAAAGCTAAACTATGCATTGACTGGTGTATTTAATTGATAAAACAACAAGACACAAGATAATTATAGTGATATAATAGATTACAAGCGATAACACATGAGATAAATCCTAGAATTACAGCTTTCATTTTAATCAATCAACATATTTAAGGTAAACCTCATAACATGAATTGAAATATCATTCAATTGTTTTGATAAACTGAAGCATAAAATCATGAACCATGAAGAAAAACTATCTTGACAACAAAGCAATCTACGAAGACGAAAGCTATCTGCAGTCATTCAATTACCAAGATAAACAAATAATATATCACAACAACATTCACAAATGACTAAAGCATAAAGTAAATATTTGTTATGTCTAAATTTGAGTATAAGCTGTTCACAATAAGCCCCAGGCTAAGATGCCTCTGATTACAAAAATGATGGGTTTATAAATCCTCCTCAGAGGTAACTGTTTCCTCTTCTAAGATCAAACATTGATTACAAAAATAAAAAGGGGGATACAACCACCCAAATCCTGCTAAACTTCTAAGACTAACAGAAGTTCATTTCTGTTTGTACAAAATGTATCAAAGATATGGATGACAAGTCTCAAAGATGATTGAGATCAATCAGTAACCATGAAATCCTAAATATCCTGAAAAGAAACAATCAAATAAAGAAATTAAGATCACAATTTTCAAATTTCGAATTTGGACAGACTATCTATAGAATCTATTTAATGAACAAACAAAACCAATTTATTTAATGAACAAACAGAACACTATTTTAAGATAAAATAAATCTTACCTAAAAACCAAATCATATTACACAATCTCTGAATTTATTATTTCTGTTGCTGTCTCAACATTCTTTAAAATGACATTTCCTGTAGTTTTCATGCGTTTTTTTTTACAGAGGCATTAGGTTGTATATTCTGCTCACGAGTCTGTTCAATAATCTTTAGATTGAGTAAGGGTTCATTGTAGGGTAGACAAGGGTCTCATCAACCACGAGTTTGTCGACCTACTCCATATCAGGGTTACCATAAACATTTCTGGTTATGAATGAATCCCAACTGTCATTCTATAATTCTAATTGATGCATAAGCAAGATTTTAATTAGGTCGTGATGGAAGAGGCTAGAGTATGACCGTTGTTTTTTGTATATTTTGCCCATCTTATAAAGACTCCTCAGTAAGTAATATGGCATGTTCAAAGGAAAGCCCATAAAAATCATAAGCAGACGCAAATGGTACAAAAACACAAGACCAAAATGGCCTTCACAAAAGACAAATTGTTTCATCACTGCAAGCAAACCAAAACGCTTACCTCAGCCACAAAGAAATTATGATATTTTGACCTCTAAAGGACGAGTTGTATCTCTGGAACGATCCAATTTCTGGGGAAACTGCCTGCAATGAAGGTAAAAAGGCTCATTTTGGTTCTGGGTTTTCAAGGGTTTTGTCTAATTCATAACCATTTGCTCAGAATAGCTCCCACAAAAACGTGTCTCTGGCAGGCAATTATGGGGTTGACCAGACTGTATCAATAGCGACTCAAACAATTATGGGTTTGTGAGAACAGAGCAGAGCCATACCCCGATTCCGAGAAACACCAACAGTGAACAATGTATGAGTAGAAAACTCATAACGATAAGATGGGTGTTAATTGAAATGCATGCGAAGAAGGTTTGCAAAGCCCAAGACCAGTCTTGGAAATGATGGCTGACTGCAAATCATATAGCCACCTCCCAGAAAGTAAAAAACAGGACCAATTCATTAAAAATAAATAATTTCGAGACATAGTGGGTTCGATTATATAGTTTGGGAGGTTTGAAAAAAACAAAAATTAAAAACCTAGTATAGAGCAAACATATGGCCAAGGATCAAACAAAAACCATACCAATGCTCAAATCAAGCAAAAAAAACGTTTGATGATATAACTTACAATCCCCAAGAATGTTTGATATTCAAGGAATCGAAACAAAGAGAATAGTCTTCAAAGCAAGGCTTCATTGATAAACTGTAAAGAGATTTTGCCTTTCGTATATTTTCGAATAGAATGGTAACACAATCGTAAGCTTCGTTTTCATGCTTTCAGTCATGAAAACGAATCATGAAAACAACAACAATAGGGATAAAACTGAAAATTGACTATTGTCATGGAAAAAATTTCTTATGAAGGACATAACAGTGTCTGACCCCTAGTTAGGCAGCTATATAAATCAATTAATTGATATAAAAAATTGAGGATATGTCGAGCTGCCAACACACCTCTGAAGGAAACATATAGGTTTACATCATTAACGGTCATAGGGATGACAAAAATAATGTGTAACAGAGAGCCCCCCAAAGTATGAATTTAGAACAGAGTGATAGATGAAATACTTTGTCGAGTGTGTGTAGGGAACAAGGAATAGTTGGTCGGAAACCTGCCAACAAACAAGGAAATACAGTACAATAATATATCATCACTGAGGTAGGAATTCCCATACTCATAATACAAATGACTCAGAGCATAAATGTCGACATGTGAAGATCCATGTCAAGTAAGACAGGTCATGGCCACCAAACATACACTATGGATTCATGCCATTATGACTGAAATATGAACATAGCCACCAAAAATACACTGTGGATCTATGTGTTAAAGACTCAAATTTGAACATAGCCATGAGACATACAATGTGGATCTATGCAACAATACAAATTGAATATACTCTAATGCAACCTAGATCTATTAGAAAATATTCAGGGTCTTCATCTCCACCACTTTATAGTACGAATCTAACCATGTGAATACATGTGCTGAAGTCGAACATGGTAGAAACCACTTGATTACCGGTCATTAGTGTATATTGTTAACAAGTGCGAGGGAAATCACCATTAATGTCAATGACTCCCAAGGTACTCTGGTACAATCCAACGAATGTGAATCAATGAGATGAGGTCGAACACTCGATGGAATCTCTCGATCAAGGGTCGATAATGAAAACCCACTGTCGAAAGCGAGGAATGTTGGCATGTTTTACAGGCAGCGTATGCTTGTCATTGATGGCAAGTACAACAACGATGATGGCTTGAGTACAACAATGATGATCAACAATGCAGTGATAATCGGGGAAGAGCAGCAATCGTGATCATTGGATCAACAATTCAGAATTCCCGATGGCTGTTAGATCTCAATGTAGACAAGAAGAGCGCGTTGAAGAGGAAGATAGATCTTAGGCATTAAATCCAAGTGTGATATCCAACCATCGTCGGATCAAGGAGAACCTGCATGTTATTTAAAGTGAAAGGAGTAGCCGGTTCACAAAATCCCGAAAGAAGGAGGATCGTCCATCATCAGGCAGGACACGTGGGGAAAGATCGTCAGTTTGCTGAATGGAGAGTCAAAGGAACAGGGTTCCCTAACCTCTCGAAATCATGATATGCGAAATCATGACTTAATCTGAGCCGTCAGATCAAGGTTTGATCTGGATCGTTGATCCCAGTCCATTTCAGAGTTTCGCGGATCGAGATTTGGAGATGTCAAAGAATAATAACCACAAGAATCCCGAAATCGCGATATGCGGAATCACGACTTAATCTGAGCCGTCAGATCAAGGTTTGATCTGGACCGTTGATCCCAGTCCATTTCGGAGTTTCGCGGATCGAGAGTTGGAGATGTCAAAGAATAATAATCACAAGAATCCCAAAATCACGATATGCGGAATCGTGACTTAATCCGAACTGTTAGATCAAGGTTTGATCTGGACCATTGATCCTAGTCCATTTCAGAGTTTCACGGATCGAGAGTTGGAGATGTCAAAGAATAATAACCACAGGAATCCCGAAATCGCGATATGCAAAATCGTGACTTAATTGCAGTCGTCAGATAAAGATGTGATCTAGACCATTGATCCGACCCCATTTCAGAGTTTTATGGATCGGGACTTTGTAGTGACAAGAACACTGAACATCAAGAATGTCAAAATCGTGAAATGCGAAATCGTGAAATGATTTGAGCCGTCAGATCAAGTGTTGATCGAGACTATTGATCCCACACCATTTCAAGGTTTCAGGGATAGCGACTTGGAGAGTCGAGATGCCTCATCTCCATATTCATGAAATGTGAAGTCGTGAAAGCGCCTTATGCATAAGGTTGTGTTCACAGCCCTTGGTCACATCAGCAAGAGATAGAGGAAAGAGCTAGAGCAACCAAGCTCCTTTTCGGGGATCACGACTGGGAATGTCAAGACACATGGTCACACGAATGCTGAACTGCCGAAAGCCGAAATGCCGAAATGAATGCAAGATCCCTTGGAATCAATCCAATGGTGCAAGTGAATTTGAACAAGATCGGAGGGCTACTGTAGCATGTCACAGTGTAACTGCTAGAAACCATTGATGGTCTCTATCAGAGAATTCGAAGAGACCTCTTTGTGATCGCCAGAGGAGATGAAGAGTCTCTAAGCTTCGTCTAGTGAAGCAAGACGATTTTTAGGGGGATTGACAGATGGATGAGCTTGAAGTCTGTAACTGAAACAAAAGGCATAAGCTTGACTGTGCCAGAGAAGATGATGAGTCTCAACTTCCAGAGAGGTTGAGGAATATCAGGAGAACACCCAGTGATGCTGAACGCCTAGTGGGAACCACCAGAGAAGTTGAAGAGTTGCGATGATCAGGAAAAAAACACTCGAGATGTGCAGGAGATTGGTGGAGGTGTGAGCATGCAGAGACATGGAAAATATGGCATGCAGAAGGAGCACAGGGACTATAAGAATGTGGAACAAAGAAGAGATTAGTATTGTTGTTGTGGGGAAGGATTCAAGGGTGAACAAGGAGGCATAGTGCAGGTGCATAAATGCATGGTAGAGGAAGGTTGCATCAAATGGATATGGTGCAGAGAGTATAAAAGGAAAAAGAACAGAAAGGGAAAGGGGCGTGCAGAAGACACTGATGCAGACAGAGCAGAGTAGTGTAACAAAACAACGACAAGGCTCGTAAGCCATTGAATAACTTTATATCACTGTAATAAGTTTTAGTAACAAGGAATTTATATACTAGGGTCGTTGGGAGGTGCTAGGGAGGACTGGTGTCCTCAAAGGTTCAAGTGGGTGCTTGAACGCAGGGAGTTGGTGCTCCCTTCTAGTTGGTGCTAGAGAAACTAGGGAGTTGGTGCTTCTTTCTAGTTGGTGCTTCCTTCTAGTGGGTGCTAGAGAAAATAGAGAGTTGGTGATCTAAGCAAGTTGCAACTTGCAAAACCAGAGGTTGTAGCCTCACAATGAGTTGGTTCTCATATGTATGATAGTGTAAAGAATTTAGATAATACTTATCATATAAAGAAAAAGAGGTTTTTACCCTGTATGGGTTTCCTTGGGAATTATCTGTCTCTTTCTTTCTCATATGTGTGACTGATGCTGAACGTGCCTTTGTTTATTTCTCTTCATTATTGTGATCATCATTGAGTGCCTTGTAAATATTTTAAAAGAAGCATAAGTGTTTAAGAATGGGGACAACTGATTCACCCCCCCTCTCAGTTGTCCAACAGTTGGTATCAGAGCAGGCTCCTTTTATCTAAGGGTAGATCCTAGAGCTTAAACATGTCAATCCATGAAGGAAATTCAACCAATAAGGCCCCTCTGTTCAATGGAACAAACTTTGCCTTCTGGAAAGTTAGAATGAGAACCTACATAATCGCTTTAGGTGCAGATGTTTGGGATGTGGTAGATACTGGTTATGTAAAGCCAATTGTGCTAGCTAATAAGAATGACAAACTAGAATTTAGCTTCAACGCTAAGGCTATGAATGCTATCTTGAGTGGGATTGCAGAAGAATAATTCGTAAAA
Source organism: Picea engelmannii (assembly GCA_009831015.1). NCBI lineage: Eukaryota > Viridiplantae > Streptophyta > Pinopsida > Pinales > Pinaceae > Picea > Picea engelmannii. Next base: position 41,086 of record ML796104.1, read on the forward strand.
GTTATGCACCTAGGAACTGCCAAAGAAATGTGGGACAAACTCATTAGTAGTTATGAGGGTAATGAGAAGGTAAAGGATGCAAAGCTTCAAACCTATAGAATACAGTTTGAACAACTGAAGATGAAGGAAGAT
>ML796104.1:43353-53986 GCA_009831015.1 Picea engelmannii
AGAATCTAAATCAGATGAAGACTCAGACACTCAGACAGACTCAAATCAGCAGTCAACTACAAATTCCTCCTCCATAATAATTCAAAATAATCATCCTGCAAGTCAGATAATTGGAGAAAAAAAAAAAGGTGTACAAACCAGGAGAAAGCTAATCAAAACCATCGAACAATCTCATATAGCTCTCATATCCATGCTGGAACCCAAGAATATTAATGAAGCCATCAAAGATGATCACTGGGTTAAAGTAATGAATGAAGAACTTGATCAGATTGAGAAAAAAAATACATGGGAGATGGTTCAAAGACCTGAAGGTAAAAACGTCATTGGATCCAAATGGATCTTTAAGAATAAGTTGAATGAGCAAGGACAAGTTATCAGGAACAAAGCAAGGTTAGTCTATAAAGGCTATGCTCAGATAGAAGGACTAGATTTTGATGAAACATTTGCACCCGTAGCAAGATTAGAAGCCATCAAAATGTTTCTTGCCTATGCTTGTCATAAAAGGTTTAAAGTCTACCAAATGGATGTCAAGTCAGCCTTTCTCAATGGATATTTAAGTGAAGAAGTCTATATGGAACAACCAGAGGGTTTCAAATTGTCTGATAACCCTGACTTAGTATGCAAGCTGAAGAAAGATTTATATGGTTTAAAACAAGCCCCTCGAGCTTGGTATCACAGAATGGATACGTATCTCAAAGACAAAGGGTTCAAGAGAGGAACAACTGACAACAATATGTATATCAAAACAGAGGATAATGATTTTCTCATTGTAATGGTCTATGTAGATGACATCATCTTTGGATGTAATAAGGATTCACTGGTACAATGGTTTTCTTTTTCCATGGAGTCTGAATTTGAAATGTCTATGATAGGAGAACTGTCATTTTTTCTTGGTCTGCAAATTACTCAGAGGCCTGAAGGGATGTTCATTTCTAAAGAAAAATATCTAAGAGAAATGCTGAAAAGGTTTCAAATGGAAGATTTTAAACCTATGGGCACACCTATGGTAATTGGATGTAAATTAAGCAAGGATGATGATTCACCTAATGTTGATCAAAGCTCATATCGATCAATGATAGGAAGCCTTCTATACATCACAACATATTGCCCAGACATAATGCATGATGTAGGAATGGTAGGAAGATATCAGGCTGCACCCGAACAGAGTCATTTGCAAGCTTTCAAAAGTATGTTCAGGTATTTAAAAGAAACAATGACTTATGGTCTGTGGTATCCCAGAAATCAAAATCTTCAGTTAACTGCTTATTCAGATGCAGATTGGGCAAACTGTGTTGATGAGAGAAAAAACACCAGTGGAGGAGCATTCTTCCTGGGTGACTCCTTAGTAGTCTGTCTTAGTAAAAAGCAAAGTTCCATTTCTTTATCAACCACAGAGGAAGAGTACATTGCTGCTGCTACCTGTTGCACTCAGGTATTATGGATGATTCAGACACTTGCAGACTTAGAGGTAAAATACACTGCACCGATCCAAATTCATTGTGATAACACTAGTGCCATCAATGTGTCTAAAAATCCTGTATTCCACTCCAAGACCAAGAATATTCCCATAAAATATCATTTTCTGAGAGAGCAGGTCACCAATCAGACTGTTCAGGTCCATTACATTCCCACTACAGAACAAATTGCAGACATCTTTACTAAACCCCTAGCCAAGACACCTTTTGAATATCTTAGACAGAAGCTGGTTGTCATTTCGTCTCACACCTAAAAGAGTCCATCGTCTTAGGGGGAGTTTTGTATTATTTTAATATCTAATGCCTCCTAAAATTACTACAATAGCTCAGGGGGAGCATGTTTTTTTCTTTGTCATTGATGTCAAAGGGGGAGAAAAGAATTCGGGTGCCTTAGTTGCCATCAATGACAAAGGGGGAGATTGTTGGCATGTTTTACAGGCAACGTATGCTTGTCATTGATGGCAAGTACAACAACGATGATGGCTTGAGTACAACAATGATGATCAGCAACACAGTGATAATCGGGGAAGAGCAGTAACCGTGATCATTGGATCAACAATTCAGAATTCCCGATGGATGTCAGATCTCAATGTAGACAAGAAGAGTGCACTGAAGAGGAAGATAGATCTTAGGCATTAAATCCAAGCGCGGGATCCGACCATCGTCGAATCAAGGAGAACCTACACGTTCTTTAAAGTGCAAGGAGTAGCCGGCTCACAAAATCTCGAAAGAAGGAGGACCATCCATCATTAGGCAGGACACGTGGGGAAAGATCGTTAGTTCGCTGACTGGAGAGTCAAAGGAACGGGGTTCCCTAACTTCTCAAAATCACGATATGCGAAATCATGACTTAATCTGAGCCGTCAGATCAAGGTTTGATCTGGACCGTTGATCCCAATCCATTTCGGAGTTTCGTGGATCGAGAGTTGGAGATGTCAAAGAATAATAACCACAAGAATCCTGAAATCGCGATATGTGGAATCACGACTTAATCTAAGCCGTCAGATCAAGGTTTGATATGGACCGTTGATCCCAATCCATTTTGGAGTTTCGCAGATCGAGAGTTGGAGATGTCAAAGAATAATAACCACAAGAATCCCGAAATCACGATATGTGGAATCGCGACTTAATCTGAACCGTCAGATCAAGGTTTGATCTGGCCCATTGATCCCAGTCCATTTCGGAGTTTCACGGATCGAGAGTTGGAGATGCCAAAGAATAATAACCACAGGAATCTTGAAATTGTGATATGCGAAATTGCGACTTAATCGCAGCCGTCATATCAAGATGTGATCTGGACTGTTGATCTGACCCCATTTCGGAGTTTCATGGATGGGGACTTTGTACTGACAAGAACATTGATCATCAAGAATGTCGAAATCATGAAATGTGAAATCACAAAATGATCTGAGTCGTCAGATCAAGTGTTGATCGGGACCGTTGATCCCACGCCATTTCAGGGTTTCGGGGATCGTGACTTGGAGAGTCAAGATGCCTCATCTCTAGATTCATGAAATGCGAAATCGCGAAAGCGCTTTATGCATAAGGCTGTGTTCACAGCCCTTGGTCACATCAAGGAGAGATGGAGGAAAGAGCTAGAGAAACCAAGCTCCTTTTCAGGGATCGCGACTGGGAATGTCGAGACACATGGTCACACGAATGCTGAACTGCTGAAAGCCGAAATGCCGAAATGAATGCAAGATCCCTTGGAATCAATCCAACAATGCAGGTGAATTTGAACAAGATCGGAGGGCTACTGTAGCACGTCGCAATGTAACTACTAGAAACCATTGATGGTCTCTATCAGAGAATTCGAAGAGACCTCTGTGTGATCGCCAGAGGAGATGAAGAGTCTCTAAGCTTCGTCCAGTGAAGCAAGATGATTTTTAGGGGGATTGACAGCTGGATGAGCATTGAAGTATATAACTGAAACAAAAGGCATAAGCTCAACTGTGCCAGAAAAGATGATGAGTCTCAACTACCAGAGAGGTTGAGGAATCTTAGGAGAACAACCAGTGATGCCGAACGTGTGGTGGGAACCACCAGAGAAGCTGAAGAGTTGCGATGATCAGGAAAAAAACACTCGATATGTGCAGGAGATTGGTGGAGGTGTGAGCATGCAGAGACATGGAAAATATGGCATGCAGAAGGAGCAAAGGGACTATAAGAATGTGGAACAAAGAAGAGATTAGTGTTGTTGTCATGGGGAAGGATTCAAGGGTGAGCAAGGAGGCAGAGCACAGGTGCAGAAATGTGCGGTAGAGGAAGGTTGCATCAAAGGGATATGGTGCAGAGAGTATAAAAGGCAGAAGAACAGAAAGGGCAAGGGGCGTGTAGAAGACACTGATGCAGATAGAGAAGAGTAGTGTAACAGAACAACAACAAGGCTGGTAAGCCATTGAATAACTTTATATCACTGTAATAAGTTTTAGTAACAAGGAATTTATATACCAGGGTGATTGGGAGGTGCTAGGGAGGACCGGTGTCCTCAAAGGTTCAAGTGGGTGCTTGAATGCAGGGAGTTGGTGCGTCCTTCTAGTTGGTGCTAGTGAAACTAGGGAGTTGGTGCTTCTTTCTAGTTGGTGCTAGAGAAACTAGGGAGTTGGTGCTTCCTTCTAGTGGGTGCTAGAGAAAATAGAGAGTTGGTGCTCTCAACAAGTTGTAGCTTGCAAAACTAGAGGTTGTAGCCTCACAATGAGTTGGTGCTCATATGTATGATAATTTAAAGAATGTAGATTTTATCATATAAAGAAAAAGAGGTTTTTACCCTGTATGGGTTTCCTCGGGAATTATCTGTCTCTGTCTTTCTCATATATGTGACTGATGCTGAATGTGCCTTTGTTTATTTCTCTGCATGATTGTGATCATCATTGAGTGCCTTGTAAAGATTTTTAAAGAAGCATAAGTGTTTAAGCATGGGGACAACTGATTCACCCCCCCTCTCAGTTGTCCAACAAGGAAACCTGCCATTGAGGCATGCAAGTTCCAAGGTACCAATTAGTTTCTAAGTCTAATTCCTGGATAATGAGTTGAAGTCGACAGGAAAAGACTCATCACAGGAGGGCCTTAATGCATCCCACATCAATGAAATGAAACAAGTAACAAGATTTCATGTAGATCAGAGTAACAAGTGATTCAGGACTGACTTAGGGATGGCTGATGCAATAGAAGGCTTTAAGGACTGCAGAAATGGCCAATGCAATAGAAGGCCTTTCGGTTTGAACTTCTCTTTGAACATATTGACGACACGACAACTGTATTGGAAACACTAACTCAACAACAAGGATCATGGACTGATTTGTAATCTTATAAAGGACTATGATCAAGAGACAAGTGGATTTTCCAACCTAGACTCAAGGCGAGTGAAAGGGTGTCATGTTCAAAAGCGTCTCTTCCATGGAATACATGTTTAGACACATTTCTTTCCAAAATTCCCCCCCACCATTTCTGGGGAGTACCTCTTTATTTTTACACAAGCTTGAGGAGGATAACATATGCTTGAAATGTAAGTTCATCCTTCAAATGAGTCTCTCGGAGTATGTTTAATGGACCCTAGGAAGGAGTGGTTCAATCCCATAAGGGCCTTTCGATGTTTGTTTAATGAGTCCAAAGATAGAAAATTCGGGGTTTTTTCATGTTTTGAGAGTCTAAAAAACACTTAAAGAGAACTCTCCCAGTTCCTTTTTCATAAATTTGTTCGACGAGACCGAAAAAGTGATAAAATATCACTCATTGAATGTTTTCTTCAAATACTTTTATGAGCATGAAAAGAACAATATCTCTCAACAATCTTTTCATTTTTATGGAGCGTGAAAATAGCTTAAAGGATACTCCCTTGGGTTCCTTTTCCGTATAACCTTTACGAGTCCGAAAAAAAGATAGAAGTATACTCGATTACATTCTCATTGATTTACAAGCATGAGAAAGAACAAAGACTAAGTTCTGTAACTTATTCTCATGTATTTACGAGCATGAGAAAGAAAAGACTAAGCTCGAGATTGTTTTCATTTTTACACAATCTTTAAAACAAAACGAAACTATACTTGGACCTAGTTTCATTTTTACACAATCTTGAACCAGATGAAACTATGCTTGAGGTAAGTGGTTTCATTTTTACACAAGCTTGAACCATAGAAAACTATGCTTGGACTTCACAACGCATAACACAGGGATGGTTGGTATTTAGCCCCCAACTTAAGAAACTGTTGGACAACTGAGAGGGGGGTGAATAAGTTTTTACCACGCTTAAACAATTATGCTTCTTTTAAAATATTTACAAGGGACTCAATGATGATCAAAATAATGCAGGGAAATAAACAATGGCACATTCAACATCAGTTACATATGTGAGAAACACAGAGACAGATATTTCCCAAGGAAACCCATACAGGGTAAAAACCTCTTCTTCTTTATATGATAAGTATTATTTACATTCTTTATATTATCATACATATGAGCACCAACTCATTGTGAGGCTACAACCTCTGTTTTTGCAAGCTGCAACTTGCTGAGAGCACCAACTCTTTGTTTTCTCTAGCACCCACTTGAAGGAAGCACCTACTCCCTTGTTTCTCTAGCACCAACTAGAAGGAAGCACCAACTCCCTGGTTTCTCTAGCACCAACTAGAAGGAAGCTACAACTCCCTGTGTTCAAGCACCCACTTGAACCTTTGAGGACACCATTCCTCCCTAGCACCTCCCTAGCACCCTAGATTATGATTATGAAATACTAAAACCTATTACAGTGATGTAGTGTTCAATAACAACTTACCAGTCCCATCACTATTCTACAAGATTTTGCTACTCAGTCTTCCTCACTGTCTTCCTGCATGCATCCGCTGCCCATTCTGTTCTTCTACCTTTTGTGCTCTATGTGCTATTCCCATTCAATGCACCTTTTGTTTCCTCTCCATTTTAGTTGCTGCACCATCCCTTTACTTATTTACACATGCATTACTTCACCTTAGCAACAACAACCACATATCTTCTCTATACCGTGTACTTATAGCTTCTGTGCACCTTGTGCATGCAATGTGCGCAATACCTCTGCATACTCACACCGCGCCGATATCCTCCACCTCTCGAGTGCTCTGCCTGATCATTGCAACTCTTCAGCTTCTCTGGTGGTTCCCACCACGCGTCCAACATCACTAGGTGTTCTGCTGAGATTCCTCAGCCTCTCTGGTAGTTGAGACTCCTCGTCTTCTCTGGCATAGTCAAGCTTATGCCTTCTGTTTCAGTTAAAGACTTCAACACTCATCCATCTGTCAATACCCTCTAAGAATAGTCTTCATTCACTGGTAGAAGCTTGGATACTCTTCAACTCCTCTGGCGGTCACACAAAAGTCTCTTCGAATCTTCTGGCAGAAACCATCAATGGTTTCTAGAAATTACACTGTGAAGAGCAACATTATCCCTCCGATCATACTCAAATTCACCTACACCATTGGATTGTCTCCATGGGATCTTGCATTCATTTCGGAATTCCGACATTCGGTAATTCGACATTCGTGTGACCAAGTGTCTCGACACTCCCAGTCACGATCCCCAAAACTCCGAAAAGGAGCTTGTCTGCACTAGCTCCTTCCCCCATCTTCCACCGATGTGACCATAGTCTACATCCATTTAACCTTTTTGGTATTTTCGTGAAATTATGACCTTCATCGATACTAATCGACGGTCCATGATCTCAATGAATTGATGATCTAGATCTCATCGTGAATTCACATCTCGCAATTCCTTAGATGGCGGTTCTCATCACTCCAAGTTGCAATAGGTGAGACTCCGAGATAGAGCTTAGATCAATGGTCCAGAATCTTGGTGTATTGACGGTCCAGATATCATCGTGAATTCGCATCTCGCAATTCCTTAGATGGCGGTTCTCATCACTCCAAGTCGCGATAGGCAAGACTTTGAGATGGAGCTTAGATCAATGGTCCAGAATCTTGGTGTATTGATGGTCCAGATCTCATCGTGAATTTGCATCTCGCAATTCCTTAGATGGAGGTTCTCGTCACTCCAAGTCATGATAGGCGAGACTCTAAGATGGAGCTTAGATCGACGGTCCATGTTCTTGGTGAATTGACAGTCCAGATCTTATCGTGAATTCGCATCTCGTGATTCTTGTGATGGAGGTTCTTGTCACTCCAAGTCGCGATAGGCGAAGCTCCGAGATGGAGCTTAGATCAATGGTCCAGAATCCTTGGTGATCTAACGGTCAAGATCACACCTTGATCCAATGACTAGGATCATTTCGCCATTTCACATTTCACGATTTTGGCACTTCGCAATTTCGCCACTTCACGATTTTTCCACTTCGCGATTTCTCCTTCTTATGATGAAGGGTCTCAAGCCTTCAAGTCCCAATATACAAAAATCCGAAATGGAGTTAGACCAACATATTTCAGCATTTCGCATTTCGCCTCTTCTTGCTCTTTAATGAACGTGCAGGTTCTCCCTAATCCAACGATGGATGGACCCCACGCTTAGATCGAACACCCGAGATCTATTCTCGTCTACTGCATGCTACTCCTCTCTAAATTCATATCTGATGGTCATCGGGGATTCTGAATAAGATCCAACATTCAATGGTGCTCCTCCTCTTCCATTATCACTGTGCTGCTGATCATGTTGATCTTTGCCATTGCTTTTCTTGCCATCAATGACAAGCTCACTCCCAACTGTAAACCTTCCAACAATCTCCCCCTTTGGCATTGATGGCAACCCTGAATGGTTGCGCTAATTTGTTTGGACCTCCAATTATAGCATCTGATCCAGACCACTCCTTTTCTCCCCCTTTGACATCAATGTCAAAGAAAACATGCCCCCATGAGCTATTGCAGTATTTTTATGAGGTATGAAATATGCAATCAATACAAGACTCTCCCTAATAGGATGGAATTTCTTAGATGTGAGACGGGATAACACCCAACTTCTGTCTGAGATATTCAAATGGTGTCTTGGCTAGAGGTTTAGTAAAAATGTCTGCAATTTGTTTTGTGGTTGGAATGTAATGGACCTGAACAATCTGATTGGTGACCTGCTCTCTCAGAAAATGATATTTTATGAGAATATGCTTGGTCTTGGAGTGGAATACATGATTTTTAGACACACTGATGGCACTAGTGTTATCACAATGAATCGGGATCGGTGCAATGTATTTTACCTCCAAGTTTGCAAGTGTCTAAATCATCCATAATACCTGAGTGCAACAGGTAGCAACAACAATGTACTTTGCCTCTATGGTTGATAAATAAATGGAACCTTGCTTTTTACTAAGCCAGGCTACTAAAGAGTCACCTAGGAAGAATGCTCCTTCACTGGTGCTTTTTCTCTCATCAACACAGTTTGCCAAATTTGCATCTGAATAAGCAGTTAGCTGAAAATTTTGATTTCTAGGATACCACAGACCATAAGTCATGGTTTCTTTCAAATACCTAAATATCCTTTTGACAGCTTGCAAATGACTCTGTTTAGGTGCAGCCTGATATCTTCCTACCATTCCTACATCATGCATTATGTCTGGGCGAGATGCTGTGATGTACAATAGGCTGCCAATCATTGATCTATATGAGCTTTGATCAACATCAGGTGAGTCATCATCCTTGCTTAATTTACATCCAGTAACCATAGGTGTACCTACAGGTTTAGAATCTTCCATTTGAAACCTTTTTAGCATTTCTCTTAGATATTTTTCTTGAGAGATGAACATCCCTTCAGTCCTTTGATTAATTTGCAGACCAAGAAAAAATGACAGTTCTCCTATCATAGACATTTCAAATTCTGATTCCATGGAAGAATCAAACCATTGTACCAATGTATCCTTATTACATCCGAAGATGATGTCATCTACATAGACCAATACGATGAGCAAATTATTATCCTCTGATTTAATATACAGATTGTTGTCAATTGTTCCTCTCTTGAACCCTTTTTCTTTGAGATACATATCTAGTCTGTGATACCAGGCTCGAGGGGCTTGTTTTATCCCATATAAAGCTTTCTTTAGCTTGCATACTAAGTCAGGGTTATCAGATAGTTCAAAACCCTCTGGTTTTTCCATATAGACTTCTTCGCTTAAATCTCCATTTAGAAAAGTAGACTTGACATCCATTTGATAGACTTTAAACCTTTTATGACAAGCATAGGCAAGAAACATTTTGATAGCTTCTAATATTGCTACAGGCGCAAATGTTTCATCATAATCCAGTCCTTCTATCTGAGCATATCCTTTACAGACTAACCTTGCTTTGTTCCTGACAACTTGTCCTTGCTCATTCAACTTATTCTTAAAGATCCATTTAGAGCCAATGACGTTTTTTCCTTCAGGTCGATGAACCAACTCCCACGTACTATTTTTCTCAATCTGATCAAGTTCATCATTCATTGCGTTAATCCAGTGTTCATCTCTACTAGATTCATTAAAATTCTTGGGTTCCAGCATGGATATGAAGGCTGTATGAGATTTTTCGATGTTTTTTATTAACTTTCTCCTGGTTTGTACACCTTTGTCTTTTCCCCCAATTATTTGACTTGCAGGATGATTCTTTTGAATGATTCTGGAGGAGGAATTTGTAGTTGACTGTTGATTTGAGTTTGACTAAGTGTCAAAGTCTTCATCTGATTCAGAGTCTTCGGTTTTTTATTCTTGGACCTGTTCATCTTCATCTTTAGTTGTGTCTTCTGTCAAAGACTCATTCTTGTACATCTCTCTCTTTGGGATTCCTTCATAAACCTTTACATCAATACAGTCAACCATTTTGTGTAGCCTCTTATTATAGCATCTATATCCTTTACTGTTTGTATCATACCCTAAGAAGATACCTTCATCAGCCCTGTCATCATATTTGCCAAGGTTTTCATCATTATTCTTTATGTAGCATTTACTCCTAAAGACTTTGAAGTGTTTAATTGAAGCAGGTCTTCCAAACCATAGTTCATAAGGTATATTTTCACTTTGTGGTCCGAGGTGAGCTTTGTTAAGCACATGAACTGCTGTGTGTATTGCTTCTACCTAATAGTTTTGACCAATGTTCTTCTCATTCATCATTGACCTGGCCATTTCCTGCACTATTCTATTTTTCCTCTCAACAACTCCATTTTGTTGTGGAGTTCTAGGGATTGTGTATTCTCTCTTGATACCATGCTCATCACAGAAT
>ML796104.1:54743-89589 GCA_009831015.1 Picea engelmannii
CCGGGGTCGTAACTTTTGCATACGATCTCCGTTTTAGGCGTGTGATAGCTCATTGGAAAGGTATTGTCGAGGAGATTCATTTTGGAGGCTCAATGATGCCTTCGGCTATCATTGAGAACCTCAATCTAAAAAAACCTTCATTTGGACCCTCAAAATGGCCCCAGAAGTTAAAACTTGCTAAAAATAGCAAATTGCCAAAAATGGACAGAAAACTGTTTTGAGCCATTTGGAAAAGGTGGGTGGCCACCGATATCCAATTGGATCAAAGTAGGACATCTTTGGCTTTTCCTTTTCCATTACTTAAGCTTACCATCCCTTTTCCCTTTGTTTTTCCCGGAGCATCATTTCCAAAAGTTACATTTCCAGATTTGCCTTCACTAAGTGACATAAACTTACCTTTGTCTCCCATCATATGTTTGGAGCATCCGTTGTCTATATACCAAGGGTTATTTTTTCTTTGAGTGGACAATACTAACCCACATTTGTCACTTTCCTTCTTCTTCCATAACTTGACATTTTCAACTGGGGATTTTGAGTCTGATTCAGAGTTATTTAACTGACAATCAATAGATTTATGTACAAATTTATGATAGGTGTAGCATTCAATCCCATTATTCAATAGGTTAAACTTATTGTTACAGCGTTGTCTACTTATTGATTACTGATTATTTCATGACCTCTTTAGTTGCATGTCCCTGGACTTAATTTGGCAATTAGCAATCTATGAAGGTTTGTTACTTGGCTGCATCATTCTTTGTTGTGGCAAGTATTTGTTCCTTTGAAATCTTAATTGCTCATGTCTAAGTCTTAAGGAACAATTTACAGCTTTGTGACCAAAGTTAGAACAGTAGAAACAATAGCCATAGAAAAATTCTTTGTACCTAAAAAATGGTTGTCTTCTTTGAGCAAATCTTTTTCTTCCTTGCTGATGACGTCTTTCAACAGAGAGCACATTATTTCTTCGTTCTACAAATTCAGTCCTGGCACATTTTTATTTACTCATCCTGGGTGGTTGATTGTCTTCTTTTGTTTCTGTAGGTTTGTTATTGTCATTGGTTGTAGTTTTGACAAACTTGATGGGTTATTTATTTCCTGGCTTGCCACTGCTTGATCCCTCTTCATAACCCAATCTAGTTTTCATCTTTGGATTCCTTTGTTGATTCAAAATGGTGACTAATCATTCTGAGGCTTTGATACTTGACAGATTCTGATTATACAAGGCTTGAAACTTCTCCATTTCTTTCCTTGTTTTCACTACTTCTTGTTCTAATGCTTCACATCTTGCCTTCTTTTCTGATAGCTTCTGTTTCAGAATCTCTTCGATTTTCTTTGCCTCTTCCAATTCTACTTTTAGTAGGACAAGGTATTCATCAGGTTCTTTACTGTCTTTCTTGAACTGTATCAACAATTGTCTTTTCTTTCCGTTCTTGATTCTTAGTTTTTCAATCTCTTCCAGTGCACTGATCAGTTCTCCTTCCATGTCAACCACAACTTCTTCTTCATTAACATCACTTCCTGTGTTGTTATTGTCATAGTCCTCTTTGGCCATAAGTATGAAGTCATTTAGTTTATCTTCAATAGATGAATCATTGTCTTCATCATCTGAAGGATCATCATCATTGTTTATGCAAAGATTTTTCTTCTTAAAGTTATTCTCTTTAAAGAAATTTCTGTGTTTGTATTTTTCCTCATCATCACAAGTTTGATCCTTTCCTTTGTGGGGAAATTTATTTGCAAAATGACCTATCCTACCATAGTTGAAGCATTTGAAAGGCATTTTACCTTTGTATTTTCCTGATCCCTTCTTCAGTCTCTTCACAAATTTTGCTTCAATTTCATCGGGCTCAGAATCCTCATTCTTGTCAGTCTTAAATGATGCTTCTCTAGAAGTGGGTTTATCTTTAACTATTCTCATTTCATATGCAGTCAATGTTCCTATAAGTTGATCAAACTCCAAGGTTTTTAGATCATTAAGTTATTCTATAGCAGAGACCTTCGGGTTGAACCTATCTTGCAGAGATCTCAAGATTTTCTGAACTAAATAAGGTTCCTCAATTGTTTCACCAAGTGCCTTCATTGCATTTACCATTTCTTCTACTCTCAGAAAATATTTTCCAACAGTTTCATCTTCCTTCATCTTCAGCTGTTCAAACTGTATTATGTAGGTTTGAAGCTATGCATCCTTTACCTTTTCATTACCTTCATAACTGCTAATGAGTTTGTCCCACATTTCTTTGGCAGCTCCTAGGTGCATAACTTTCACAAATTCTGCTTCTGCAAACCCACTCAAGATATGATTCATAGCCTTAGCATTGAAGCTTAATTCTAGCTTGTCATCCTTATTAGCTAGCACAACTAACTTTACATAACTAGTGTCTACCACATCCCAGACATATGCACCTAAAGCCATTATGTAGGTTCTCATTCTAACTTTCCAGAAGGCAAAGTTTGTTCCATTGAACAGTGGGGCCTTATTGGTTGAATTTCCTTCATGGCTTGATATATTTAAGCTCTAGGATCTACCTTTAGATAAAAGGGGCCGGCTCTGATACCAATTGTTGGACAACTGAGAGGGGGGGCGAATCAGTTGTTACCATGCTTAAACAATTAAGCCTCTTTTAAAATATTTACAAGGGACTCAATGATGATCAAAATAATGCAGGAAAATAAACAATGGCACATTCAACATCAATCACATATGTGAGAAACACAGAGACATATATTTCCCAAGAAAACCCATACAGGGTAAAAACCTCTTCTTCTTTATATGATAAGTATTATTTACATTCTTTACATTATCATACATATGAGCACCAACTCATTGTGAGGCTACAACCTCTGTTTTTGCAAGCTGCAACTTGCTGAGAGCACCAACTCTCTGTTTTCTCTAGCACCCACTAGAAGGAAGCACCAACTCCCTGGTTTCTCTAGCACCAACTAGAAGGAAGCACCTACTCCCTAGTTTCTCTGTCACCAACTAGAAGGAAGCACAAACTCCCTGGTTTCTCTAGCACCAACTCGAAGGAAGCTACAATTCCCTGTGTTCAAGCACCCACTTGAACCTCTGAGGACACCAGTCCTCCCTAGAACCTCCATACCACCCTGGATTATGATTATGAAATACCAAAACCTATTACAGTGATGTAGTGTTCAATAACAACTTACCAGTCCCATCACTATTCTGCAAGATTTTGCTACTCAGTCTTCCTCACTGTCTTCCTGCATGCATCCACTACCCATTTTGTTCTTCTGCCTTTTGTGCTCTATGTGCTATTCCCATTCAATGTACCCTTTGTTTCCTCTCCATTTCAGTTTCTGCACCACCCCTTTACTTATTTACACATGCATTACCTCACCTCAGTAACAACAACCATATCTCTTCTCTGTACCATGTACTTATAGCTTTTGTGCACCTTGTGCATGAAATGTGCGCAATACCTCTGCATACTCACACCGCGCTGATATCCTCCACCTCTCGAGTGCTCTGCCTGATCATCGCAACTCTTCAGCCTCTCTGGTGGTTCCCACCACGCGTCCAACATCACTGGGTTTTTTGCTGAGATTCCTTAGCCTCTCTGGTAGTTGAGACTCCTCGTCTTCTCTGGCATAGTCGAGCTTATGAATTTTGTTTCAGTTACAGACTTCAATGCTCATCCATCTGTCAATCCCCTCTAAGAATAGTCTTCATTCACTGGTAGAAGCTTGGAGACTCTTCAACTCCTCTGGTGGTCACACAAAAGTCTCTTCGAATCTTCTGGCAGAAACCATCAATGGTTTCTAGCAGTTACACTGTGAAGAGCAACATTAGCCCTTCGATCATACTCAAATTCACCTGCACCGTTGGATTGGATCCATGGGATCTTGCATTCATTTCGACATTTCGGCATTCGACAATTCGACATTCATGTGACCAAGTGTCTCGACACTCCCAGTCGCGATCCCCGAAACTCCGAAAAGGAGCTTGTTTGCACTAGCTCCTTCCCCCATATTCCACCGATGTGACCACAGGCTACATCCATTTCTCCTTTTTGGTATTTCCGTGAACTTATGACCTTGATCGACGGTCCATGATATCGATGAATTGACGGTCCATATCTCATTGTGAATTCACATCTTGCAATTCCTTAGATGGCGGTTCTCGTCACTCCAAGTCGCGATAGGCAAGACTCCGAGATAGATCTTAGATCAACGGTCCAGAATCTTGGTGTATTGATGGTCTATATCTCATCGTGAATTCACATCTCGCAATTCCTTAGATGGCGGTTCTCGTCACTCCAATTCATGATAGGAAAGACTCCGAGATGGAGCTTAGATCAACGGTCCAGAATCTTGGTGTATTGATGGTCCAGATCTCATTGTGAATTCGCATCTCACAATTCCTTAGATGGAGGTTCTCGTCACTCCAAGTCACAATAGGCGAGACTCCGAGATGGAGCTTAGATCGACGGTCCATGTTCTTGGTGATTTGATGGTCCAGATCTTATCGTGAATTTTCATCTCACGATTCCTGTGATGGAGGTTCTCGTCACTCCAAGTCGCGATACGCGAAGCTCCGAGATGGAGCTTAGATCAATGGTCCAGAATCCTTGGTGATCTGACAGTCAATATCACACCTTGATCCAATGGCTAGGATCATTTCTCCATTTCGCATTTCGCAATTTTGGCACTTCGCGATTTCGCCACTTCGCAATTTTTCCATTTCGTGATTTCACCACTTCGCGATTTCGCCACTTCGCGATTTCTCCACTTCACGATTTCGCCTTCTTATGATGAAGGGTCTCAAGCCTTCAAGTACCGATCTACGAAACTCTGAAATGGAGTCAAACCAACATATTTCGGCATTTCACATTTTGCCTCTTCTTTCTCTTTAATGAACGTGCAGGTTCTCCCTGATCCAACGATGGATGGACCCCATGCTTAGATCGAACGCCCGAGATCTATTCTTGTCTACTGTGTGATACTCCTCTATGAATTCATATCTAACAGTCATCAAGGATTCTAAATAAGATCCAACATTCACTGTTGCTCCTCCTCTTCCATTATCACTGCGCTGTTGATCATGCTGATCTTTGCCATCGCTATTCTTGCCATCAATGACAAGCTCACTCCCAACTGTAAACCTTCCAACAGAAACTAGCAGCTCTAAATTTAGCATGAAGTCCAGAGGCTGAAAGCATTGCCCCTCAAGCTTTTTTTCATCCAACTGTGAAGGAGAATGAGATGAAGCTTCAAATACTATACGTCGGACTTGACCCAAATGGAGAGGGGGAATTTTTTTCATTTTTTAATGAGCTTGACACATGAGAAGAACTATGCTTATGACTCTAGTTATAATCCCAAGACCTCTGTTTCATTTTTTAATGAGATTAACACAGAAACGAGAACTATGCTCATAACCTATGTTTCATTTTTTAACGAGGTTTCCACATAGACACAAAAAACTATCCTCATAATTGGTTTCAATTTTTAACGAGCTTGAAATTAGAAAACCATGCTCAAGGATGGTTTCATTTTTTAATGACCTTGAAATCAAAAAACCATGCTCAAGGATGGTTTCATTTTTTAATGAGCTTGAAATAAAAAAAACCATGCTCAAATCTGGTTTCATTTTTTAATGAGCTTGAAATTAGAAAACCTATGCTCGACTCTTCTTGATCACGGCTTCCAAGAGGACAATGCTCTGGAAGGACACCATGTCAAGGGACAAAACACGTTCATGGCTTCCAAGAGATCTTCATTTGATGAAAGAAACACACTCTGGAAGGAACACATGTCGAGGGCCGTGACAGGGGTAAGTAGATCAGACTCCAATAACCCTATTGATGAGGTTACCATGTCAACTACTGGATCTAAGTCATTGTAATCGGTAGTGGAAGGCATGGGAGACAACGCCACATAATTGACCTATGGTAGGGGTGATATTGTATGCATATAAGAACCATTTAGGGAGGAAATCCAGTTGGGGTCAATGAATGAAAGTTGATCAACAATCACAACTCGCCCATCGTGAGGGAAATATATCACACGAAAAAGAGTATACACAATATCTTTCATGGTATAGACATAATATCACCAAGGAATAAAGATAAATCTAAGGGGTCTTGGACTACCATGACGTCAATAAAAACAATTTTCCTTCCCAAAGTTACAGGAAATTGAGGAAGGCTCCCTAAAGGTTGATTGGTCCTTCTATTAAAAGCTAAAAAATTATGCATAATCGACACAAGCTGAGGAAAACCCAAATCTTTCCAAGCAAAAGAGGACAAAATACTAACGGACGCACCTTCATCTATCAGTGTCTGAGGAACGTCTCAACCACAAACCTGTACTATAATCTAGAAAGGAATGTGAGAGGGAAGACGAGGTCCAGTTAGCAAACCCCAATCAAAATGGATGGCCTTATTACTTGGAGGGGGTTCCACGAGAGAAGGAGGAATAGCCCCCCATCATGGTAGATTCTGTATCAACAAGAAAAAACATGGGCATTATCGGGTTTACTCTCTAGCGGGAGAGTAGGATCGACCGATGACAAGATTAGATCAACCACTTGGGTTGCATTCTCCAAGGGGAGAATGGGGTCGACAGGTGGAAACAGATCGACCACTTGGGTGACACTCTCTAATGGGAGAGTGGGATAGACTGAGGATGGGATTGGATTGACTGCTTTAGTTTCACTCTCTGAGGGGAGAGTGGGATTGACCGAGGATGGTATCAGATCAACCACTTTGTCAAATGGTTCAACTAAGGACGTGACCATATTGATGACATGATAAACTAGATTGACCGATGAAGGGACCAGAGTGATCATTCCATCAACTATAGGGGGGTCAAGAGTAAGAGTAAGCTTACGATAAGCAGCTAGAAGTTGAGGCTGTGAAACAGTCATTTATTCCAGTAATTTTGAGTCTTTGTCCATACGAGGGAAAAGGTGAGTTAGATGACTCCCTTTGCATAACATACACAAAAACTCGACTCTATTTTTCTTCTTCCCAACGGTATCGTGACTAGTTGATGGGAGGTCATCAACATGTTGTTCATAGGTTGATGACATGGGTTAGTCAGCGTGTGTAGACCATACTTCTATAACCTTGGATAGACCAGGGAAATCCTTAAGAAGATGGCTACCCTTACAAAACCTGCAAGGGTACTTGGGCTTACGAGCTGTTTGGGTGATCTTGACGTCATCAACACTCCCATCATGATTAACAGTAACTGGTTGTTTTCCAACATGTTTGATAGTGGTTGGAGGTTTTGACCCTTGTTTATCTTTCTTCTTCTTAATCTTTCTTTTCTTCTTCTTCTTATTCACCGGGTTACTAGCTTTAGAAATTTTACTCGATGAAGAAGATGAAACAGAAGGAGACCTTGCAAGCGAAGAAGGCAAAGAAGACCTTACTGGTGAATAAGGTGAAGGATCAACATGAGGGTGATGCTCTTGGGGGGAAGTGCTTGTGATTGAAGAACTAACTGCATTCGGGATTACCTGAGTGGAAAAAAACCATATCAGTAATCCAATTGTGAGACTTGGAAGGATCAAAGTAGCAATATGAAGAGGACCAATGTTTCTGTAAGAAGGAAAAACAAAAGGTTCCCCTTGAAAAGGAGTTCCTTCATTGGTCATTCCAGGAACTGAATCCATAAAAATAAATATCCAATCTAGAGTCCACTAGGGAAAACAAGAAACACACGTTAAAACTCTAGTAAGCAAACAAGCAAACAAAACCTTCTCACAATGAGCACACTAGTTGGTGGTGAAATCCAACATCGCGGGATCAAAGTAAGAAGGGTCTGAGATAGAGTGGGTGGAAAAGTTACGTTGACAGCCTGCTTAATGGACTTACACCCTGGTGCAAGATCCCACACATAATCGTGGGTATACCCTCCAAGGAGCCCGAGTGAGTTTGGCCAACGTCGATTCCAGGTACCGTGAAGACTTGCCCCTCCATAGTCACCTTGTGTAAAGACCCTAAAGAGATAGGCCACTAAGGTTACCAATCACTACAATGATGCCTGGGGAAACAATCGACAGTCTGATCCACGCGCAAGGGCAGGGTATCTATCCCGAAATCAACTTGAAAGGATTCCACTCATCATTGTGGGTATACCTTCAAGAGACCCCCATAATACGCACAATCTCTACACCAAGACCAACAAAGCAGGGTGAGTAGCTCTGCTAGTCTTAATGCGACCTTGTGATTGACCCTTGTGTTAGAAGGGCTTCCCATGACAAAATGTAATAAGTGGATTTCACTGCTCCCTAACTCAAGATTCTATGTTCGTTTGCAGCTTTGGAAAGTTATCTTTCACACCCATTCCAAAGCCCTACATCTAATCTAATGTAGGTGTGCTACCATAAAATATAAAAATGTCTAATCAATTTTTATAAGCGCTTTATTTTATGGCTGTTGTTACTCAAGAGGAAAATGGCGTGGACAAGATGGTGTTTTGACTGACTTGAAAGTTATGCAAAGAGATGAATATGCAATCTTTTCATTTCGATGAAAGCTAGCTATGAGAAGGAGAAAACATTTATCATTCCCAAATGTACAACGTCCAAAAATTTTACTAAACTCATCAATATCAAGATTTTCAAGAAATGAGACAAATAGACTGTACACCAATACATGATTCACACCCCCCCCTGGCCATGAGGGGGAATTTTTTTAAGAATTTAAGACCAAAAATCATGCAATTTCGCTACTTCAAATGCAAGGATGCCCCCAATCTAATATAAAGAAAGAAATTAAATCTTTTTGTTTCAAAAATTTCACTAAAAGCAATAATGAACTTTCTTAAAACAAAGAAACCCAAACTAAAAGTTTTATTTTAAAGAGAACTATTCAGAAGAAATCTAATCTTTCCCTAAACAATTCTAAAGTAAACACACGCTTTGTAATTGAAAGACACTCAAAGCAAGATACTAATCCTTCAAAACCAAACAAAGCAAAGATGGCTAAAAGCAACTCAAAGAATGTCAAGCAGACTATAAACAGATCAATATAGGCTCCAAAAGTTCAATCCAGCTGATCAAAGAAAAACTGGGCATTAAAAAGAACAAGACCCAATCCATTTTTATTTTATTTTTTTACAAAAAAGTTCGCAAGCCAGCAATATATTACAGTGTGAAAATCAACAGTTTTCGCAGGCTAGCAATGGGTAGGGTGCGAAAATGTCGCACTGGTTTAAACAGTGAGGTGCATAAATCAAATTTTTTCATATGCTGTATACAGGTGAAGTGCGGGAATGTCTATAATCAAAAGGAATTTGGAAAAAGGACAAAGATTATAAGTGAACTTTCAGATCCAGAGAGTCTGGATGGATCTTCCACAGACTCAGAAACCAGAAAACAAGCAATCAAAGCAAGGGAAACTATATGGATCTTCCCCAGTGGAGTCACCAATTTTGTTATTGGATAAATTGGTAGGTATAGACACTAACTGATCTCCCTAGATCCACCTAGATCTAGAACAAAACACACCAGGACATGACGCTTTCCTTAAGTTTTAAATATTGAATTTACTAACTAAAGAGGGATAGGTGACATATCGTTTAAATGTCACCTCCTCTCACCATTGCCATCCTAGCTTCATTCCAACAGTCATAAAATGATGATCCTACAAAAGAACGCAACCAACCAAAGTGATAGTAATAGCATAAACTCAATATAAACCTATGTATGTGATCAAGGAATCATACAATAAAACACAAGAAGCTTTATAGGAAAGAATTATATTACTATATCATATTAAATGTGAAAGAGAGATTACAACCATGGCCTTGATGTCATAAGGTCCCTTCTAACTATCCTTCGTTCCCCACACACTTCCACTCCAAGAATTCTAAGAGCATCGATCTGATAATATTCAAAATCTATCTTGACAAAGTGGCTCATCTAGCTAAGCTAACAATCTCCAAAGCTCAATCCAATCCAAGCTAATCCAAAAAGCTAACTTTCTCCATGAGAGCTCCTCTCCTTTTATAAGTTGAAGAGGATAAGGTGAGGAGGTTAGGATGATCCCACTAAATCATGAAAGCGAGTAAGATCCAAACCATTTGGATGCCACCTCACCATGGAAGTTTCTCCTTCTAGAAGCATCAAGAAGATGCTCGTTTTTCCCACGTATGAGCATTTTTGCACCCTGCCTATATAGCAACGTGCGAACACTTCGTGACCTAGCTATGTTGCAGCCTGTGAAAATCATGCATTTTCGCACCCTAGCTATAGTGCAACATGCAAAATCCCTCTTTAATAGGGTTTTTACAAAGGAAAATGCAACTTCTTTTTTCAAGAAAAGTTCTTCTCCCTTCTTTCTTCAGGAACTAAGGCCACTGACCCCTCTGAAGGAAATAGATAGGTTCACATCATTAACGATCATAGGGATGACGAAA
This sequence comes from Picea engelmannii, assembly GCA_009831015.1. Classification (NCBI taxonomy): domain Eukaryota; kingdom Viridiplantae; phylum Streptophyta; class Pinopsida; order Pinales; family Pinaceae; genus Picea; species Picea engelmannii. The sequence continues at coordinate 65,133 of ML796104.1, forward strand.
ATAATGTGTAACAAAGGTGCCCACCCAACTGAGCAATTCATTACACTTGCATTCTTTACATCATATATAGTTAATAGTTCTATACTTAGCCAAAAATGAAACCAAGAACATCATACACATGAGAAAGAGACAAGTATGGTTGGGTGGCACCAATGGTGCCTAACACTCGTACACAACTTCATATTTATACAAGATGTTACAACATGCATAATACAATGTGTGACACAAGAAGTGAGCACTTGGATCATACATAAGACTCAGTTTTTCCAAGTCACCTAACTTTCCTCCATATTGCCTCACATCGTCCTCACATTGTCGCAACCAAACTCATCTCATGTCTTCATCGTAGGACTTCCCACTGATGCATGCATCATCCAAATCTAAGATCAAAAAGTAAAAGAATTTGTCCCAAAGAGAAAAACTTTTTTGAGCCATTTTTGCACCATCTCTGCAAGGAAACATAAGTCATCTAAGATGGAGTGACTTGGCCCCTTGGGGAGGGAGCGAGCCTCTCTGCCCAAACATGCTTCAGAAATATTGTTTTTCTTTCCCAAGTGTGTTGTGTGTCCTCATCTCCAACTCACACCCTCCAAATATATATGCACTCGATTAGCCTCAATTGTCGCATATCTTGGCATGAACCGACTCATCTCTTGGTGGTCAGGTGAGATGACTCCCCACACCATGTGTTCATGCACCCAAGATGACTCATCGAATTTGGCCATGGGGTCATGTCAACATGTCTTGGAGTGGGATGTATGTGCATGTTTCATGTTGTGTTCCATTGCCTAGTCCACTCCATACTTCATGTGTCTGTCAATCTCTTCCATCCGTTGACTCGCCCATATGGCTCGGTCCGTCCTTCGCAAGTCACCCTCACTTCATGAATTGCTCCACATGAGTGGGAACATGGGTACACTTGGTCGAGCATGCTCCCAAGAACTCCACTTTGTGCTTATAAGAAGAAGGGATGCCTATCCAACTCACCCCATTCCATCAAGCATGCTTGTCTCATGTGACCAAGTCTTGTCTTGACTCAGTGTGAGGTGTGCACACCCAAGGTTTGTGATGGGGGTATAAAATCATCCCTCACCAAAATTCATTGTTTCCCTCAACAACATCCACAAAAATCCATCATCTCCAAGCATCTACCCAAACTTGTGCCTTAATTGCAACTTCACTGCTGGAAACCCCAAATTTTTGCCAAAGTGGAAACCCCAAGTTTCCCTATGAAGTGGAAACCCCAAGTTTCCCTGCGAAGTGGAAACCCAATTTTCCACAACACCTATGATCATATGAAACACTATGCAGTCATCCACACTACCCTTTATCCAAAGTCATGTGTGCCCCAATCTGATTGCTACATTAGAAGGACATCTCCTCCCCAACTTCATATTCATTTCCCAAGTTGCCACTACCTTGCTACGATGATCACAATCTTCTTTTTTGTTTTTGCCTCCATTGTTGCAACCTCAATCAGAACATGAAAATACTTAAGTGTTGAAATTTCATGACCTTCTACTGCACCCATACTTCAACCATTTATACCATATCTCTATACATTGTGCACCCCAATTATTGCACTAGTTGGTTAGATAATACAAATGTCACGTACAAGTCCTGAGATATACATCCCCATGCAAAAACTTAGTCTTTTATATCCACATCACCATCACTTCATCCAACTCCAAAGACCAAGGAAAGTCTCTCCCCTTGCCCCACTAATGTTGTCATCATCCAACGTTCTTCAAGAAGATCCTTCAAAATTTCCAAGTGTTGTGTATCCAAACCTACTATACACTTCAGTTCATCCACCTAACAATATCGAACCAAGGTAAGGTCACCCCTCACCCCGCTACACTTGCAAAGTCACTCTAAGGTGAAGTCATCAGGGCCAACAATTTGACTCCAATTCCCAGCTCATGGGACAATTAGCCAAACCATTTTCTTTTCACATACTCCATGCCATATCCAATTCTTTGAAGAATCAAGGAAGTCATGATGCATCTCACCTCCAACCAACTTTTCCTTTGTGACTCAATCTGTGATTAAATCCACAAGTCTGGATTCCTTCGTTGAATCCTCCTACATTCTCCATTTGTAGTATTAAACATGAAACGCCCCAAGAACCATACATCCAAACCACCATCGCACCATTACTTCACTCATTCATGCTACTCCTTTGTCCTCCCCATGACTTGAGATGATCAAAACCTCTTGACCATGTTGACCAAGACAAGATATGTGCATGCCTAAGTGCTCTTTTCATGTTGCAATATAGGTCGTCTACACAATCCTCCAATTTTCACACTTCATCATCTACTTTTCTACGAAAACTGTTGTCACTTCCTCCCATTGTTGCACCCATCTCATCCCACATCCAATTTATGTGAAAATTCAAGGAAATCACCACACATCTACCCCCCATGCAACCAAACAAATCTTCTCTCTTCACCCATCCCACAAACTGTAGGATCGCTAGACCGCCTCATCACTACTACAACCTGACCTCCATGGCACCATGGTTCACTAACAATTCTTCCCAAGTCAAGTGTGAGCTTGCATTTATTGGCGCATATGTCATCCTCTCCATCACCTATTGTTGGCACAAGGGTAGACCCAGGGTTCAACTCTCAAGAGCGCACCAACAAAACCCTAACTACCATCCCTTTCAGAAACACCTACGAAGCAGATGAAGTCTCACCCGAGGTAGAGGTAGGGGTGGTTGCGGGACTCAGATATCTGTAACCTTAGATGGGACACAGATCTGTGATTATATCACTTAGAAATCATCTAGCATGGTTTATCCATTAATATTCAACCCTTACAACACTTCACAGATAACACAGAGTATTGCAGTGAGTACTTAGATCTAAGATAATTCAACACTTAGCCACAACAAGATAGATTGGTTTCAACAAATCAAGCACTAAGCATCTTACATATCATATCTAACATTCATTCCTCTCTCAGAAGCACAAAGCATAACTAAATCTATTTAATCACATCAATCACTTAGCCAAGAAAGAGATAAACACATACAGAGCACAATACACAAAGTTACCATGGTTCACCCCCATCCTAGGGCTACGTCCACAAGATCTTCTTCTTTATTATCTCAGTCAAGCAGTTACATCATAGAGATTCAACAATCCTTGCTTCACACAGGACATAAGATCTACGCAACTCGCTAGATCCTTCTTCCTTTCACTTCAGCACAAAAAAACTTGCAAGCTTCTCACAATCACGCATAGAGCATTTACAAGATACATCCGATCACACAAATCTAGTCTCGACACTAAGCCGTAGATGTACTACTCTCCCCTCCCTTTTTTATTACATTGCCTAAGTATCTATTTATAGATTACAAAAATGGGCCTAAACATGGGTGAACCCATGATATGGCATCCCTTTCCCGTTACATTAACCCAAAACCCTAAAGGGACACAAAAATAGGTCTAGTTTCCCTAATTTTTGCTTCGCGTTGTGCTCCATCTTTGGAAAGCTGTCAAATTCCCAAAAATGGTCAAATATGACCAAGTATTATTCAAAGCTTGGTCAAGGGCCAACAGGTCCCCAACACTCATCTGTGACTTGTCCCAAGTCACTCTGGTATGATCAATTCTACCTCGAATGCCTTGAGCTTGGCTCGAGATGCTTGGACTTGCTACAATGCGACAACCTCTTACTCAGTGAATTTATGGATCACTATGTCATTGAGCAATCCTTCTAGGCGATGTTCTGCAGTGATGACAATCTATTCGAGTTCAACTCACTCACTTTCAATTTCGATGAATAATTGGCATGCCTTTTCTTGGATTGGCTGAAGTTGTTGGGATACTTCCATCACTTTACTTTGCAGCATATGTACCTGTTGTTGGGCTATGCGTTGTTCTGCGAACCTCTTCATTCTTTTGAGTGGGGTCAAAGTCTTTATCTATGCCTATAGTGTGTCTGCATGCTTATTTTCTTCTTGGAGTTGTGCCTCCAATGTCTACAATTCTAGATTCTCTATGAGGGTTTCATAAGTCTGGGGACTTCTAGTGCTCAACTACTTGAATTCCAAAGAAAAGGTTTTTAATCAGTCAACTGTGCTTCGAGCAGTGGCCTCTCTTAGATCTCTTATTTCTTGGGGGGTCTCGGGCATGGTGCAGAGCTCCAGATCTGTGATTCACTATTGGAGTTGTTGGATTACTTCTTCCAGTTGGGTCACCTATTGTGGGAGACAGTCTTCCATCTTCACTTATATGACCGTCACAGAGTGAAGTTCTTTGTGAACCCTTTCTTGTACTTCAAGTTGCTCTGCTAGCAACTATGCCTTTTCCTCGTCCCACTTCGCTTTCAAGGAAATATTTTCCCGTTCTGCCTCACTCTATTGTTACAGAAGTGCTTTCTGTGCTTGCATAAAAGCCTTGGTGGCTTGTGCTGTGTCTTCTTGAGCTCGTTGAAGGCAAGCTTTGACTTGATCAACGATCTGGTGTAATTGAGTGGGCTCATTTCCTGTTCCTGATGTTCCGCTTATCAAGGGAACTGTAGAAACTGCTCGACTGGACTAGAGTGCCTGCTGCACTTCTTGGAGTTCGCCCTTGATTCGGTTGAATATCTCCTCCTACTTTGCTTCTTTCTTTTCTGCGAGCTCTAGTGAAACATCATTCAACACAACAATTAAGAAGTCGAAGTCATCCGGGGTAAGGGTAGTTTTAAGCGTGGTCCGGGTGACCTTAGATTTCTTTTGGGAGGAGGGTTTTGGTGGTGTAATATTTCTTTTCATGGAGGGATCCTCCTCCTCTCTAGGTGGAGTAACCTCGCCTATGTTTTGCTCAACTTCTGTGCCACCTAGTTCGTCACCATCACCTCGCTGCACAGATGAGATAGAAGTAGTCTTCATGGATGTGCTGTAATATAGGTGAAGTGGCGGTCCACACTATAATATAGGTGAAGTGGATGTTCGCGCTATAATATAGGTGAAGTGGCAGTCCGTGCTGAATTTCATCAAAGGTCTAAACCTATGAAGTACGTTTGGGGTGATTTGTGGTGTAGAATGAATTGTAGTCTTCAGTTGGTTGAAATAGGTGTGGAAGACAACATTGGACTGCCATTGCTTGTTCATGTCACTGGAGTACCACAACGTACAGAACTTTGCGGCTAATGGTTTGAAAGGTTCGATCTCTGGAAAAGTGGCTCCCTCTGGCAGTTTCCAACCGATGAAAGTGTTGAGTATGAGAAACCAACTAAAGTGGAACTCATACCCTTGGTCTTTCTCTCCTCTGCAATCCAGCTCTAACTGGTTTACAAGATACTGTGTCCAATTCATTTGTAGTCCCTCGACACACTTCCCTGCGAGGTCAACTATGAAGCCAGTCACCCGTGTTGGTTTTTTCTTACGAACTAACTTTCTCGCGATCAGCTGACAGGCAAGGCGCACCACACCACTTTGGATAGAGGCTACCTTATAGCCTCACGTACCCTTCTCTACATCTCCATAAGTTTCTTTTATCCATTGTGCTAGTGCTCGGTCTGAGGTCTTTCTTGGGTAAAAGTCCCGTGGGTCAGGGACTTGCATGATGAGTCCTGTGATCTGATTGATTAGAGTCAGATCCACAGTGATGCGACGGTCCAACCATAAGTATCCGCCGTGGTAACAAGACAACAACAACTTGACGCATGCGTTGACTTTCTGGTGTCTACCAAAGTGAGGGATATTCATTATGTTGAGTAGTGTGGACTGTGCGAGGTTCTGGTTCCAGGACTACAGGACAATCTTAGGATTTCTACCTTTGGTCTTGGTTAATTACTTATGTGGAGCTAACATGCTATAGGTTTTGCAGTCTCCAAGGTTAAAATCATTAAATTTCAGTGTTGCGAGCTTATCCTGGTCAACACATACTACGCACACCCCTTTCGAAAGATACACAGTGATCAAGGTGTACTCAAAGTCTTTGGGTACATTATCGCAGTTAATCTTGGCGCTCAAAGGTGGTATGTAAACCAACAACGTGTGTGGGATCAGTTTGGCTTTTGCAATATCATCTCTGTGCTTTGTTCTTTTCTCGGTCGTGGTTTTGGAAGGTCCTACTCTGCGAGAAGTGGAGGGAGAAGCTTGGAATCCTCCTGTTGATGATGCTTGCACACCTGCAAACATCCTTCTTTTTGACATGACTCTCTCAGACATTAAGTCAATCAAAACTTATTCAACTACTTTCTCAACAGCGCTGAGCTCATCTGACATACAATCTTGGGTCCACTAGCTCAGGTGTGAAAACGAATTCAGAGGCTACAATGAAAAGTATGGGAACAAGGCAATGATCATAGGGTGAAGTAATCTCAAGTTTCGGACTCAAATTCTCATTTAGAAAAAGTATTTTCGATGCATGGTACGACGAACTAAGGAAACTTAGCAACGGTCGGCTTGCAATGGATAAGAGGATACATTAATTGATGTTCTGTCCATATGGCATGGTCTAACGATCTAGTGGTGAGCCATAAAGGCGTTTTGACCCATTCGGAGAGGAATTCGAATGGTTATATTGGCTTCCAATGACTATATTTTCTTGCCATGATGAAGTGCCATAGGTCGCTGTTCTAATATCCCGACGAAGCTCGATTCCTGTGATTTTTCCTTCTGCGAAGTTTCCTCTGGAGTCTTCTGTAACTTTCCGATTTTGGCCCTCTTCTTACTTAGCTTCCTATCCTTTTCCCCAGTAATCTTCATCTCGGTCATCCTTTTTCTATTCTGATTCTTAAATTCTCTTGACATAGTCACTTCACACTTCTTAGGTTCTTTCTTCAGATCCAAAGGTAATACTCCTTCATCATATGGATTAGGTATTTCGGTCTTCTGTGGTTCTTCTAATGCTCTTATAACTTTGATACCCAAGTCCCTGGTGTTTAATGGCTTAGGTATGTCCTCTTGTTCTTTCATCAAGTAGGAGATCTTTCTAGACATAAATTCCATGAGTTCTTGCTTCTTCTGTTCTAGAGCGTCCTTTTCTTCTGTTCTCCAGATCTGGTCTTTTTCAATCCAAATCCTGCCTAACAAAGATGGAAATGGGGCGTGGTCCTCAATAAATTTAATAACTTCGAATTCTTCCTCTGTCAAAGTTCCATGGGTACTCATAGCTATATGGGTAATTTTTCCACATAGGGTTACCATTTTTCCTTTAAACAATCTAATGGTTCCTAGTGAAGGGGCAGGCCTTCCTAGGGTTTCCCAAGTGCTTTCTATCATAATGTTCATCAATGTTTCCTCATCCAAAGCACATTCAATGTCAAAGTCTCCTATTCTTACTTCAATTTTCTCCTTTTATTTGAAGATCTATGGAAAACTAACATCCTTATGGTCATCTAGGGTTTCTTTTATTTTTAGTAACATGATCTCTGATTCTTTCTGGGGTTCTTTTATCATTTTAGTCTCTTGATATCCTTCAGAGTTTGCTTGTTACATATTCATCTTTTCAAGTCTAGCAATCATTCTAGGGCAATCCAATACTTCATGGTCCATAGCTTTACAACAGAGGCAACTAGGGTTTCCCCCAGGGCATTCCTTAGTAAGATGTCCTGGTCTTCTGCAATTGTAGCAAATAGTTAATCCTCTCTTTCTCTTCAATGATCCCCAACTCTTTTTGTACTGCGTGCTAGGATCATAAGGGCTAGCCTGCAAAAATTTCTTTCTGGGGTCCTGCATCCATTGGTTAGTCCAAAAACTCTTTCTATGCATAGGTATAACATATCTTTCACTATTTCTATTCATATCAAACTTTCTTTTATCTAACAATGCTCTAGTTTTTAAACTGAGACAATCAAGCATACCTAAATCCATACCTAAAACTTGAACTATTCTTACCTTTACTAGAGGCTAGAGCTTACAGATCTTACCTCTTTTCTGTAGAAATTTCTACTTTTAACTTTCTTAGAGCACAAAGTGTTCAGATCTCACTTCTTTTCTTCAATATCAACCTTTTTTCTTGCAGATTTGACCTCTTTCCTTCTGATATGACCTTTCTTTCTTAGCACAGAGCTTCACAGGTCAAGTAGAATACTGCGCACTAGGGCAACAGATCTACGCACATAGCTTATTTCACACAAAGATTTTTCTTCTTTAGTTCCTAACAATCACAGTTTCAGGTCCCTACAGCGGAACCATTTGTTGGCACAGGGGCAGACCCAGGGTTCAACGCTCAAGAGTGCACCAACAAAACCCTAACTATCGACCCTTTTGGCAACACCTGCGAAGCAGATGAAGTCTCACCCGAGGTAGAGGCAGGGGTGGTTGTAGGACTCAGATGTATGAAACCTTAGCTAGGACACAGATATGTGATTATAGCACTTAGCAATCATCTAGCATGGTTTATTCATTAATATTCAACCCTTACATAACTTCGCAGATAGCACAGAGTATCACAGTGAGTACTTAGATCTAAGATAATTCAGCACTTAGCCACAACAAGATAGATCGAGTTCAGCCGATCAAGCACTAAGCATCTTACATATCATATCTAACATTCATTCCTATCTCAAAAGAACAAAGCATAACTAAATCTATTTAATCATATCAAGCACTTAGCCAAGAATGAGATAAACACATACAAAGCACAATACACAAAGTTACCGTGGTTCACCCCCACCCTGGGGCTACGTCCACAAGATCTTCTTCTTTATTATCTCAATCAAGAAGTTACAACACAAAGCTTCAACAATCCTTGCTTCGCACAGGACAAAAGATCCGCGCAACTCACTAGATCCTTCTTCCTTGCACTTCAACACAAAACAACTTGTGAGCTTCTCACAATCATGCATAGAGAATTTACAAGATACATCTGATCACACAGTTCTAGTCCTATCACTAAGCCATAGATGTACTACTCTCCCCTCCCTTTTTTCTTACATTGCCTAAGTATCTATTTATAGATTAAAAAAGTGGGCCTAAACGTGGGTGAACCCATGGGCCGACATCCCTTTCCCGTTACATTAACCCAAAACCCTAAAGGGACACAAAAATAGATCTAGTTCCCCTAATTTCCTCTTTGCATTGCGCTACATCTTTGGCAAACTGTCGAAGTCCCAAAAACGGTCAAATATGACCAAGTATTCTTGAAAAATTGGTCAAGGGCCAACACCTATCTATGAAATGGTCCAAGTGTGCAAGTCTCGCATGTTCAACAATCGTCGCCATACTACTACTTCATTTGTGTTGTGATTCAACCTATCCATGTGATCCTCCAATCTATGTAAGTCAACCACTTCTTCACGGGCGTCTCAATGTAATATCCAAAGTGATATAAGTAAAATGAGTCATCACAACTCTCGTTCATCTCTTAGAACGAACCAACTTATTTTTTCCCAAGTCGCTTCATCCTCTGTATTTATGTTGTGATGATCAATTCATCACATGACAACTTAATAAAACTAGCTAAGGTGTTGACCCCATGCTCCAAGGCACCTCATACATCCTCTCAAACAAGGAATAAGTCTCATTGTCTTCTTCGTCGCAACGATCCCTCCAACTTGCCTCATAAAAGATCTAGAAAACAATCCAACTCATCCCGATATCTGCAACCAAGTCTGCTTAAATCAACTTCTTTGCTTACTATTATAAGGAATTTTTTTCGAGATAATATTATAGACTAAGATTGTAATAAAGAAACAAATTTATTTCTTGGATGTAAAGACAATTCAAATCTATTCTTTGGAAGAGTCACTTAGACATGATTATATATATTATGATTGTATCTCTTAAATATTGAATATAATTCTTTTTTTCTCATAAAAAAAGAAAATTCATTATTCGAAGTAAAGGAATTTATTGGATTACCTTGGTAAAATAGAAAGCCCCCACTATTGTGGTAAATAAAGCCAAATGGGATAATAAAAATTACGAATCATATTGATTAATCAGTATGTCCATCTATAGTGATTTATGATTTCACCCTCAAACAATTAATCTTATGATAAGTTGGAAGTTGTATTTGGTAAACATAATGAAATTTGAACCCACCATCTTAAAAATTAATAAATTTCTTTAAATCCTAATGATTTCTCTTACAATGAAGATTACCTATGTTCAAAACACTTAGAATTTTACGTGAAGGCTATAAAATAGAAATGAAGGATGCTTAATGCATATATGTTATTCTTGCTAAGATTGGTAGTGCATATTCTCTTTTTTTATTTTATTTTCACTCCACTAGAGAAGATCTAGGGGATTCTTGCACACCACCCTCTCTTGATTCTTTTTGTGATTCTATGATTAAAGAGCAAGATAAGCTCTTGCATCTAGGAATGATTAGCACTATAGATACATCTAACAAAGGTTTAGTGACTCAATAGAAAGACAAATCCAAGCATCCAAAGAAGCAACATACTCACAATAACAAACAAAACAAGGATCCCTATAACACCCTAGTTTTGATCCCCGACGTAGCATTGCATATTTTTAAATATTATGAATGGCTAGAAGCCAAGCGATGTAATATGTAAATGTTGTACATTGAAAAATAATAAAATGAAATACATCGATGAATATAGAAAAGTAAGGACCAAAGTAGTGGGGGATATGATTCCACAAGAGAAGGGGATTAATGGAGGTTTTGAGGGGTTTCCACATGCCTTGAGTCTTAAGCCGCCTTCATAAATCAGTTTGTCATTTAGATATTTAACCCTTTGACTCATTGCACACTCAATCATTGAATTCATGTAAGAGGTCAATGGGTGAGAAAGTCATCCCACTTAGTTATGATAGCATGGGTTGAGTGTAATGATGTTTGGGGAAGAGTGTGATTCACGCAAGCATGGAAAAAGAAGGAAAAACAAATTCAAGTAGAGGGTAGAGAAATTTTATAGTTATCAAGAAGGAAGGAAAAACTAGAGTTTAATGTTGGGAAAGAATAGGAAAACCATAGTGGGTATTGAAGACATCTTGTAGAAGCTGGTAATTATGCTGAGAATGGGGAGACCATGCTTGTAAGTGATTTTCTAATGACAAATTACTCAAATATAATTTGTAAATTCCATGTGAGCACTTCTATTCTAGTTGGATTTCCTGGAGCCCCCAACTGAGAAATTCCTGGCCAATTAGTGTTGGATCCCTAGAGGAGATGGAGATTGTCTAAGGGACTATGGGGAAAGGAAGGAAATATCATCTTGTGGTTTGTGCATACTGATGAGGAAGAGAGTTGGGTGGTTGGAATTACTGTTGGAGTCATGTCACTTTTAATTTACTAGGTATTGGGATGTTAGAGTGAACATTAGCCAACTATAGGAGCATGTGATTCTTGTGGAATCATGGACCTAGCTCGAGGGTGACCAACTATTGAGAGAATTGGAGAAATATAGTGTATCGTTGGGTGGAATGGTCGTCGTATACAACCGGTCATGTAAAACATTTTTAAAAGATAAGTGTTTTGATCACTGTGTTATTTACTATTAAGTGTTGTGTGTAAAAGATGCATTTTAATCTATATTTTATGTGACTAAATGTTGTTGTGCATGCTTAAAAAATATGCATTCACTAATTTAAAGTTACTAATAGTCTCATGAATCATTTTTGGTTATGTTGTGTGGATGTATTCATATTTGTTAAAATATTGTGTAACCGCAAAGAATATTCTTATCCCCTTTTGTGGATAAAGATAAAATATATTTATTATTGATTAGATCAATCCCCTTTTGTGGATTGATCATGTCGGGTATTGTAAATGACCAAATCCCCTTTTGCTGATTGTTCAAACCCTGATTGTAATAGGCTAAATAAGAAGTTGGCCCCAAAATATATCAAAGAGGCCCCATAATATATTAAAGGTGGTTATAACCACCCAGAAGAAGAAGTCATCCCTACCAATGAAGAGACACTTCCACACATGCCAGAATTGCATAAATAAGAGAGGCCAGTGCCTCATTTAGAAACACACTCAGCTCACTCATCTAGTGCACAAGTTTTGAAGGAAGCTGCAATTGCCGATTGCCGGAAGAAGGAAGAGAGAGAGGCCTGTTGCTCAATGTTGAATATTCTTTGTTGTTTGGTTCATTATCTTGACATTGTATTGACTATATATATTAAGGAAGTTTTGCTGGGTTTTCTTCCCCTTGAGGGTTTCCCGGATAAATACTTGTGTACTCTTGTGATTGTGTTTCTCTCAGTGATCTTGTCTATGCTATTGTTATCTAGTAAATTGAAAGTAACCTAATAATAGCAAAAGCTTTAACAATATTAAATTGGTATCATATTTATGTATTCTATAAAATTGTTTAGTAATGTGGCCTAGCAAGGAAGTTGGGTATGTTATAGTCCGAAACCATCTTATCCAACTTCTACCCCCAATAGTGACAAAGGATCGGAATAAAAAAGTATGAATACTAACAAACATGCAAATTTTGAGGGTGAGATGGTCATCTAGAGTCTAGATGTTTTAAAAATATGGAGGCCTTAGAAGCACCAATGAAGAAACACAAAATCAACCTTGATTATTCTTCTTCCAACTCTTCTTCTCATGGACATGCACTTTTTTCTTCTGGTTTTTTATTCAAAGCAACATCTACTTCTTATAATGAGTGGCTTATTGATTTTGGAGCATCTTATTATATGGCTAAGGATAAAGCTGATTTTTCTTCTCTTAATGAATGAAACACCAAACAAATATTTATTGATAATGATAGATCTCAAGTTAGTGTTATAGGGTCTATAATAGTTTAGTTATATCATGGTCATTTTGATGATCTAGTATGTGTTCCAAGTATCTCTTACAAACTTCTATTTATATATTAAATCATACATTCAAGTGAAGGTAAAACATTAGAGTTTTCACCTCATCAAGTTGTAATCAAGGATTTAAAAGATCCTAAACATGCCCTATCAACTAGAATTTTCAATTATATTACTAGGTTGTGCAAACTTGAAAACTTTGGATCATCAAATTTTCCATTAGTTTTTATTGCTCATAGAAATTCCTTGAGAAAACTTTGGCATGATCCATTTGGAGATCTAGACTACCACTCCTTGCAACAACTATGTAATCAAAATATGGTGTCTGGTTTTCCTCTTGTTTCTTATGGAGATGGTGTTTGTGTTGGTTGTGTTCTCGGAAAACATCATCGAGATAGTTTTGACAAATGTGCCTCCTAGCAAGCCTCAATACCCTTGCAGTTTGTCCATAGTGATTTGTGTTTTCCTCTTCCTTCTCCTTCTTTCGCTAGGTGCAAGTACTTGTTAAATTTTATTGACGACTTCTCCAAATGCACTTGGGTTTATTTCTTAAAATTTAAGAGTGAAGTTTTTGACAAGTTTATGCCCTATAAGGCCCTTGTAGAAAAATAATCTGGACATCAATTATAGGGGTTAAGAATGGATAATGGATACAAATATGATAACAAAAAATTTACAAATTACTACACTACACATGGGATTTATATGAAACATATTTTCCATACATACCACCAGAAAATGTTGTTTTTAATAGAAATAATCTCACATTAAAGGAAATGGAAAATTGTGTGATCGAATCTAAGGGATCAATTAGTCAATTTTGGGTAGAAATCATTAATTTTTCCAATTACATAGTCAATTTCACTCCCACAAGTGATTTAAAAAACATAACAATGGAAGAAGCATGGAGAAAAATTAAACCAAACATAAGCCACATATGTGTGTTTGGTAGTAAAGGATGGGCTCATATTCTTGATTAAAAAAGGAAAACATTACAACCTCAAAGTGAGAAGTGGATTTTTGTTGGGTAGTCTATAGATGTCAAACATTATAGACTTATTCAGCCTCATTCCATTGAAATTATTATTAGGAGGGATGTTAAGTTTGATGGAAATCTCTCATCCTTCAATCCTTATTCAATGTTCGTGCCATCTTCGTCCCGTGAGCCATATTCAACATATATGTCATTTTCTCTTCCCAACTTTCCTACTAGTGATTATTTGTTGGTTTCTTCTTTAGATGGTGACAATGAGGGAAAAAATAAACCTTTTCCTACTCACTTTCCTCCGGTTGGTTTCATTGTACATGAACTTGCACCAACATGACCACTTCCCAGATGGTTTTGTACAACACAAGAAGCAATTGGTGATCTTGTTAGTGATCCTAGAGATCATCACCATACATGTTCATAGTCCCAATGAGACTACTCTCTTTTATCTCAAGTTTCAAATACTCATGATCTAGAAACATTTATAGAAGCTTATGACAATCCATATTGGGACAAAATAATGAATGAATAATACTTTTCCTTAATGGAAAACGATACTTAGGATCTTGCACCTCTTTTAAAAAGAAGAAAACATGTCAAATGTAAATGGGTGTATATAGATAAGTATGCATTATATGTAAGTGTTTAAAGACATAAGTCTTGGTTAATTTCCAAAGTATTTTCTCAAGTTGAAGGAATTGATTATAATGCAATCTTTTCCCCCATACCCAAAATGAATTCAATCCACCTTGTTCTAGTGCTTTTTTCCTCACTTAAATGGGAGGTTCATCAATTGAATGTTAAATAAGCCTACTTTCATGGGGATTTGAAAGAATAAATTTACATGGGACAACCTCCTATCTATGTTTAGAATGACTCCATCCTTGTTTTCCACTTTAAGAAATCTCTCTATGTTCTTAAGCAAGATCCTCAAGCTTGGATGCTAAAATGTGAAACTCTTGGTTTTTTTGAGGTCATTTTAAGGTTTTTGTTTGCAAATTGATGGGAATTTAAGGACATGGTGGAAAAATGTTTGAATTTTTACCCCACACTTAAAAAAGGGTGATTTTGGAGCAACACTTTTTGATTTGGGGGTTGATTTTGGTGATTTTGACACAAAAATATTCATATTTAGGGATAGAGTTCTTGTTTTGAGGTTACAAATCTCGTCAAATTGGTAACTAAATTTAATGTGCCTAAGAACAAGGAGGAGGAAAAATTATATATCTTCATGGATAAAGACAATGATTCATAGTCATAAGGTTGATTGGCACATCGATTCAAGAACATCTAGACGTTTTACCTACAATGTTGATTTTATAGAGGATAAATCTTAGTCTGATTCTATGAAGAAGAATAAATGGTTAGAGGAAAGAGAAATGCCCTATTTTAGATAAAAGGTAAAAATATAATGATTGAAATATTTATTGTGTTCACTGTTTGAAGAAAAATATACTTTTAAAAAGTAGTGTAATGAAGCATATACCACACTTACATATCATTTTTTGTGATAATAATTGTCTTATTGCTAATATGAATAACACAAATATGGTTTCTATGGGCGTGGAAGAACATGGTTTATTTCAATTGATAGAAGTTGAAAATGCAGGATTGGTTTATTAAAAAAATGGTTGTAATGTCATTGAAAGCTCAACAATAATGGCTATACAATAGAGGTGTCAAGTAAGACAGAGATCAAGAACTAAAACCCTAGATGATGTTTCCACTAACACAATTTTAATTCAATAGAGAAGAGAAAGAAACCAATTGGTATATTATCCATTATATACTGTAATTCATAAGAATAAGACCCTTAGGGAGGTGAAATATGAACTGACAAAGAAGAAGACCCTCAAAGAGGGTGGAGATGATGGTTATTCCTTAGAGAAGCAAACCCAACAATTTTTTATGTTGGACTACCATGATGTGGATGATCCAAAAATTCCTTAGACACCACTTATTGCTTTAACATATATACATGCAGTATCTAACTTGATCCAAAATAATTTATTGATCGCATTGTGGTGGTTTGCAAAATTATGATGATGTGCTCTTTACCCAAAAACTCATAAAATGATGATTAGTTTTGTTGAATCGTAAGATGAAACAACAAAAAATAAAATAACTCAAATTATATACTTTTGTTTCATCTTTAAGTTCCCTTTAATCCAATGAAAAACGGCTTCCATCATATCCAAATATCAAAATCACATATAAAATGACTCACATGCCAAATTAATGGATGCTCTTAAATTCCATTACTAAAAACAAGAAAATAAATTAACCATTGAAATCTTTGTGAATTTATAAGAAACTTGACTATAAAGTCGACCGATTTCCAAACTAGCTCAATTTCACCCTCTTAGGCATGAAAAACAAGGCATTAAATACTCATTAATGGAAAATTGAGATAATATTGTTACAATTCACCTCAAATCACGAAGTAGACTTCAAATTCATGCTCCTTGCGAAAAATTGTGAAAAATGAGTATAAACATGCCTATATTCCATCAACATACCTCATGGCATGCTTTACAAGACAACATATTTAACCTCTTCTTGGCACACAAATCGAGACATCCATACAACCTCAAAATTTCTGCATTGGAATGCATGAAATACCTCGAGATGTGTGTAGACCTAGGAATCCATTTACACTCGTGTCTCAGGATCTGTGTCAAGCGTTGGGATCAGTGCCCCCCCAATCGTACCCAAACTAGTTGGCAACTTAATTTGTAAATTTGGAGGCATCTCCGTTAAATGTGGGTCATTGGCACAATGGTTAAGTTGTTGGATAAAATGGTGGAGGTAGGGGGTTCTATTCCCCGCGACCCTTGCAAATTTGGTTGTTATATATATATATCTATATATATATATATATATATATATATATATATATATATATATATATATATATATATATAATACAACATAACTCTCGCACAAATTATTTGGTGGTATATGTTTATATACCATATGGTACATTTTAAACTCATGCATAGTGTTAACATCCCTGAGTATAGGATGTGGTTACATAGTATCATATATAACCAGGAACTAAGGGCTAATGGCTAGGGTCAAGGGCTTAGGTCCTTGACCCTTTGCTGCCCATTTAAACCTTTACATAATTTCAAATACATAGTTTTCCATATATAAGTTAAGTCACTTGCTACAACGCATTGGTAGTGGGGCTTGTTTTAAGGCTTTAGGTGGTTATGGAGGTCATGGGTTTGACCCCCGTCAACTCCATAATTTTACACAACACTAACCAATATTGGCCAATGAGGGGTTGCCACGTGGTGGTCTCTTATTGGTTCATACATGCCACATGTCATAACATGACTAGACCACTTGTCAACCTGTGATTCACCCACCTAGAGGTACGATCTGCCCATTCAACTACTAATAACCATTTTCCACATGTCACCCTTGCAATGGTGACACATGTCACCTCTTTTTTCCCCTTTGACCTTTGACTTTGTTTGTTTGACCTGAACTTTGTCTGCTTATAACGTTTTCATATGAACTTTTTTTGATTTTCTATTTGATCCGTTGGAAAGTTTACGATGAGCTCTACGCATTGATATCATTTTCAAGACCATTTGAGACGATCCAATTTTGATCATTTATGGCTTCCTTGGGACCTTTGTGAGCGTTTTGGATCCTCCTGGACCTATGTAAGTGTTCCTCAGATCCTCCTGGATCACACCTTCCCACTGAAGAACTTTTGGACCTCCAAAAGTATATATATTCAACAAATTAGTGATAATAATTCACTCTTCCATATTGTTGATTATTTTGGAATTTAGTCTTCATCTTGGGTCTTCGATCATAGGTGCTAGATCAGTGCATTTCTACCTGCTTCTCTAGGATATAACTCTAACTCTGGCCTCTGGCATTATCTCTAATAGCTCTAGTTCTAGCTCATATATTTCCTAACAACAAAAGTTCTATTCACTGAATCTCTGTAATACCTGTACCTTTATTTCAATATCTACTCCCATCTCCTTTTGCTGAAGATAGTCCATCTCGGCCAATATGAAACTAAGTTGAATTTTGATCTATGCCTTGGCAATTTGGACTCTCTGTTCTTTTACTGCTAATGTATCTGTAGGAGTCCCTAAATGAATACTCTGCCCATTGTCGTTCTTTCCTTGAAAACAATTATGCTTGTGTTGTTATCATTTGTACCTGCCTTGATTTCTTTTGTTCAAGGTATACGTCCATACAAACATGACATAGTATTTAAATATGTTTATATCATGCACCTTTATGCCTCTCATTTCCTGAAGAGGATTAATTCTCCTTTACCAACTCTAAAAAGTTTAGCATTTCTTTGATGCTCTTTCCGCTCCTAATCTACATGTTCCAACTGCCTGCATCCTTCTGTTCCTTCACCTCTCGTTCTTTGGAATCAAGAATGTTGTCTTAGAAAATTCGATCCATATGTATCCTTTTAGCTGATTATAAGACAATACAATTTCCCATTCTATTGTCTAAAATCATTGAAATCTTTACAACGAGATTCCTCTCACTGTAAAATAATATGTATAGGTGGCTATCTAGAAATATCTCTAACGAGATTCCTCTCACTCTATAACAAAGTGTAAGGTGGCTATCTAGAAATCTCTCTAAAGAGATTCCTCTCACTCTCAACATCATATAATGTGGCAATATATAAACTCTCTTACAAATTCCTATGACTCATACAGGGTGGCAATATAGAATTTATAGAGTCCCTCTCACTCTTATAATTTACAATGAGTGGCTTACAAGACTTATAATAGACTTTAGGATATTTACACATATGCATATTGCAATTAAAAATATACATATTTACAATAAAACTTTTTAGATTGTTTACTCTATGGACTCATTCTTCCCATTGTGTTGGGAGGAGTCTCGCATCTTCCAATCTTTGATAATGCCTCTATTGTTGACGTTGAATCTGACATTGAATCTGATGTAGAATATGATGTTGAATCCAAGAAACCATTAGACCAAACTATCAGTCTTCCCAGTAACATGTATAACATCTCCTTGCAAATACCAATTACTATTGTACTGTATGGAGTAGATTCCCTTGAATACACAAGAACCTGGCCATTCTGGAATGCGACTGCATAACCTTCATCGTCAAATGATGAAACTGATAACATATTTACCTTTAAGTCTAGAACATACAACATATGTTCGATTCCCATAAATCCTCCTGACTCGAGCTGGAATATTACATATCCATACCCCCTTATTGCTCGTCTGGTATTAGTTATAGATCCCACAAAGCAATTTGTGTCAGACTCTGATAAATTTAAAAATAATGATCTCATCTCAGTCATGTGGTGATATGAGCCACTGTCCATGAACCATTATTCGATGTCTTCATATATTACTTTTCCAAGACCATCCATTGAGAATTATTCTTTCCCAAGCCTTTTAGTAAGACCATTAACTTCATCTGGAGTTGTTGCTTATATTATTGCAAGTGTCTTTACATCTTTTTTGTTCTTCTTCAGACATAAGTGCGGGTAAAGTGTCCAACACTTCTCAATCTGGTATCCACTCTTACCACAATAAGAGAAGAGTGACTTTTTCCATGATCCCTTATTGAAGATAGAGTTTCTTCTTGAAGCCCCATTACTAAATATTGGGTTGTATAAACAATTTGTTTCAGAAGTGGATGAAGTGAATACATAGTTGCAATAGTTGTTGGAGAAGGTAGTGATTTGACCAATCACTTCACCTTGTGGGTAACCTATCATCACTGTACCTGGGAAGGATTGGACTTGGTGGACATGTATCAATTACAGAGTTTTGAACAAGATTATACTCAAGAATCGGTACCTCTACCCATGATCAACGATTTGTTAGAATAGTTGGAGCATGCCAAGTACTTCACCAAGTTATATCTCAATCAGGTTACCTAAAGGTACATGTCAAAGAAGAAGACACCAAGAAGACCACCTTCAAGAAAAGGGAAGGTTTGTATGAATGGTTGTTCATGCCATTTGGTTTATGTGATGCACCTGCTACATTTATGAGATTGATGTATGATGTATTAAAACCATATTTAGATTCATTTGTTATAGTTTGTTTGGATGATATATTGGTTTATAAGTCTAACTGGAAGGAGCACATCTCACATCTCCTATAGGTGTTAGAGACTCTAAAAAAGCAGTAGATCATATCCAACCTCAATAAAAGTGAGTTTTCTCAACAATCATTGGTGAACTTGGGGTATGTGATTGGTGGAGGGGAACTCAAGATAGATCCTACAAAGATGGAGGCCATCATAAAATGGCCAGTTACTACTAATTCCATTTAACTTGGGATCTTTTTTTGGGAAAAATAGTACCTACAAAGGTTCATATCATCCTTTTCAACAGTAGCTACACCTCTCCAAACCATAAAAACAAGTGGTAAGAGTTTTGAGTAGGGAAAGAATTAGCAAAAATATTTCGATGAGATGAAATGAAAGATTAGTCAAGCACTAGTTCTTGCATTGCCTAAGTTTCAAAAGCTCTTTGAAGTGGATATATATGCAAGTGGCTATGGTATGGGAGTATTTTTAATGCAAGGAGTTAATCCAGTATGTTATCATTTTGAGATTTTTCATGGGGGAGTTTTGAAATACCCTACATATAATACAGAGATCTATGCTCTAGTTCAAGTTGTTAAGAGGTGTAAGAACTATTTGATGAGTAAGGAAACAATTATCCACATAGATCACTAGCTACTGTAGTATTTTTCAGACCTGAAGTAAGCTTCAACAAACTAGACATTACAAGTGGAAGGGGTTTTGCAACAATTTCATCTAGACATCAAGTATAATAAGGGAATCACTACTAAGTTGGAAGACATGCTTTAAAGGCCACCCACATCCAAAATTACATCTTTGGGAACTCTTATGCACATAGAGCCTTTTAACCATGATGCACATAAAGAGGCATACACATAAGATGAGGACTTTAAACAGATGTTTTGATAACTAGAGGGCCAAATTCATGTAGAATAAGGTGACTATATGGTTGACTATCATGTCCAAAATGGGTTTCTCTACAAGCTAGACAAGATTTGTGTTCCTAAATTTGAAATATTGCATCTTATCATACAGGCTCACACCTCCAAGGTTGTAGGACATTTTGGTGTTGGGAAGACAGAGTATTGGCCGATAATGAAAGAAGATGTATCTCAATATATTAGAGGATGCATACTTGGTTGTACAATCAAGCCCAACAATATAAAGAAAGGTATATACCATCCCTTATTTGTCCCCACTTGACCTTGGGAAAGAATTTCTAAAAAATTTTGTTGGAAGTTTACCAACAACTAGGAAGGGACATGACTATTTATTTGTAGTATTTGATAGATTCGACAAGATCTACATTCTTATGCCTTGTAAAAAGACCATTAGAGGAAAATAAAAAAACAACATGTTCTTTGAATAGGCCTGGGTACAGTTTGGGATACCAAGGAGCATCATCTTAGACATGGATACTTGATTTTTTAGTGCCTTTTGGACTACACTTTGGGAGAAAATGGACACAAAGTTGAAGAGATGTACAAAATTTTGTCCATAGATAGATGGGTAGAAAAAAATAGTCAACAAGAATCTGGTGCATATTTTAAAGGGTTACATTCAGAAAAATCTGAGGACTTGGGATGAAAATATGATCTATATTCAACACTCTTATAGTCGAGCAGTCCAAACTTATATTGTTATGTTCCCTTTTGAAAATTACTTTGGATATTTTCCACCTTCACCCTTGGATGTTGTTTATGGAAAAGAAGGAGGAGTGAGGGAAGACATCACATGAGAATCATTGAAAGTAGAGAAATTCATTGAAAATATTAGATATATTTATTTGTAAGTACATGAGACATTGACTAAGTCATAGGAAAAGTATAAGGCCAAGCATGATCAACACATAATTGAGAATTCATTTAAAGTGGGAAATAAATTTTGGTTGCAATTGAACAAGGAAAGACTACAGGGTCCTGGTAAGATGATCAAGGCTCTGTAGTATGACCCTTTTGAGGTATTGGATAAGGTGGGAGATAACACCTATAGAAACATTCTACCCCGATACATGTGCATTTACTCAATATTAAATGTGGATAATTTGAAACTCTATGAGCCTTCCATGTTGGATCAAGAAGAGGCGTAGTTCCTACGTACCATAGAGGACTTAGCACCATATTCTTAGGCAGAGTTGACAAAAGACACAATTTTGCAGAAGATGTCTAGAACTACAAGACAAGGGAAACATGACTCAACATATTGGGTTGAAAGGACAACTTCAAGGAAAAGAAAATTTGTACTCCAGTGAGAAGGTAGAGGAAAAATTTCCTCACCTCATTCAATAATGATTTTGGGGACCAAAAGCCTCCCTAAATGGGGAGGTATGGTCTAGATTGGATCATCATACAATTTTTCATTTATCTCAGTACTTTTTGGGTGGGAAAATTTGTAGGAATTAGCTTGAAAGGACATGTTAGCAGTAGGTCCCAGTTTGGAAAATTGGGGTAAAAAATCATATGAAATCCTCCGGGGCCATTTTGAGGCATCAAACATTTTTTTTGGTCCAAGAAATTTATAGGTAGATTCTCTATTAGATTATGGTTCGTAGGCCAATCTCATAGAAATTCATCTAGTCAACAAGATTGGGTTGGAGGTTCATGTTCACCCAAGCCCATACCCATTGGGGTGGGTGAACAAGGATGTAGAAATAAAGGTCATGAAATAGTGTAAGATAAAATTTGTTGTTGTAAGTGCAGAGTTTATTGATGAATTGGAGTTGGATGTAGTACCCCTTGATAGGTGTGGTGTAACATTTGGAGGCTCCTATATGTATATGAAGAATGTGATCTTCACATGGAGAGAAAACTAGTACCTCTTGATCAAGGATGGGAATTCCTACATCATCAATGCACACAAAGGTAAATCAAACATATTTATAGTAAGTGACAACCATGCCAAAATTTTATTATTTTATGTAAGAAATATATGTTGCTTTTCTTAAGAGAGAATCAGAGAAGGGATGAATTAGTAAGGGAAAAATCATCCATGGAGTAATGTACTAAAGAGAAAAAAACAATAGTTGGAGGAGTTTCTACAGGAATACAAAGGAGTGTTGTAGGAGCCTAAAGGGAAACCACCTAAGAGGGAAGTGGATCAAGAGATACAATTGTTTCTTGACTCCCCATTGCCAAATATTGGGTTGTATACACAGTCTATTTTGGAAGCAGATGATGTGAAGAAGTAGTTGCAGCCATTGATGGAGTAAGGAGTGATTCAAACAAAAAATTCACATTGTAGGTCACCTATCATCATCATACCCAAGAAGGAAGGGACTCCAAATATTTGTATCGACTACAAAGATTTGAACAATATTACACTCAAGAATTGGTACCTTCTACCTAGGATCGACGATTTGTTAAACCAATTGTAGCATGCCAAGTAATTCACAAAGTTGGTCTCAAATCGGGATACAACCATGTGTCAAAGAAAAAGACACCTATAAGACCACCTCCAAGACAAGGAAAGGTTTGTATGAATGGTTGGTCATTCCATTTGGTTTGTGTAATGCACTGGTAACTACCTTTATGAGACTAATGAATGATGTATTACACCCATATTTAGATTCATTTGTTATAGTGTATTTGGATGATATATTGGTTTATATATCTACTTGGGAGGATCGCATCTCACATCTCATGCACGTGTTACATATTGTGAAAAAGCACCAACTATTGTCTAACCTCAAGAAATTTGAGTTTTCTCAGTATTCATTGGTGTACTTGGGGGATGTGATCAGTGGAGGGGAACTGGAGATATATCTTGAAAATATGGTGGACATCATAAAATAGCTAGTTCCTCCTATTTCCACTAAAGTTGGGATATTTGTTGGGACAAAAAAATACCTATAGAAATTCATAACATCCTTTTCAGTGGTAGGTGCACCACTCCATGCCTGACAAAAATCTGTAAGAGTTTTCAATTGGGAAAGAGTTAGTATAAATATTTTGACGAGCTAAAATGATAGATCCATCAGGCACCAACTCTCACATTTCCTAACTTTCAAAAACCCTCTGAAGTGGAGATAGATGCAAGTGGCTATGATATGGGAGTAGTTTTAATGCAAGGAGGTAAGCTAGTATGCTATCATTATAAGATGTTTCATGGGGGAGTTTTGAAGTACCTTATATATAGTAAGGAACTCTATGCCACAGATCAATTTCTTAATAAGTGGAATCATTATATGATGGGAAAGGAAGCAATTATTCACATAGATCACCGACCACTACAATATTTGCATGACTATAGTAATCTTCAACAAACTAGACATTACAAGTGGATGGGGCTTTTGCAGCAATTTCATCTAGTCATCAAATATAAGAAGGGAATCACTAATAAGTTGGTGGACATGTTTTTAAGGCCACCCATTGTAATATTCCCCTCTTGTATTTTCTCGAAATTTCCCACCAAAACTTCTAAGTTTGTTTAAGTTTTGTCTCTGAGGTATTTCATCAAACAGTTTACCCACAAACTATTGTAGATGCAATCTGATATGTCCTTTACAAAGATAAACTTCCCACAAATAACAGTACGAAAAGAGACTTGCAAAAAATAGAAAATGATTGCTTTCTCATAACCTTTATTCAAATATCTCAACACACCATAACAAAACTGCAACAACAAGGATTGATTATATATAAGTGTTCCAAATAAATAGCAAACACAACAGTCAATATCTGACTTGGAGGTGACT
>ML796104.1:89658-122508 GCA_009831015.1 Picea engelmannii
TCCCTTTCTGAAGTGGCTTAAGTCTAATATTTTTACTCCTAATAAAATGACAACATTCACTGATATGAAAACACCCAACAATGTAGATTTAGCACCCATCCATGTGTATATGCGCCCAACAAAGCAGTCCACGTACCCAACAATGGATATAGGCACCCCCAACTTATATTGAATGTCCAACAATGTATATATGTGCCCAACAATTTAGATCAAGTGCCCAACAGTGTATCAATGCACCCAATAACAAATATGAAGTGCCCGACAACAAGGAAAACAACCCACAATCATTTACCATCTTCCCCCAATCAGGAAAACTTTTTCCTCATCATAAAATGGTGTGCCCATCCCGCAATAAGAGTGCAACAAGGAAGAAATTCACCCAACTGCTAGAAATCAACCCACCAACCATTTAATTGACCTCTTGAGAAGTAAAATGACCCACTGGTAAACAAACTCGTCCCACTATGGAAGTTCCATCCATTACACAGGAAAACCAGTGACCAATTGACCCAAAATCTCAATTGCAATAAGGCAGAATCTGTAGCAATGAAGATCACTGAGAAAATCTGAGTGATTTCCTCCCACAACCATCTGGGGTTTATTGTTGCAACACCGAAACTAGTAAATAATGAAGGGTTTCACAAACCCTGGACTCTTTCCTCAAGATCTCTCCAAAATCTATTTTTCCAAATGAGAAAATGCAAGAATGAGGGTGCATCCTCTTTTCCCCTCTTTTATTTCTCATTGAATTAATTCCCACTCACTTTAATTTTAATTTTCTTTTAAAGTCACTTTATGATTGCACACTTTATAATTTTTAAGTGACTTTATTTTTCCTAAGACCCATGTCTCCCTTTTTCCGTTTTCACTTTATAAAGTCATTTTCTAGGTAAAAGTTGAGTTCCCTAGGTAACTTTTCTGACTTAGCCTATGGGAACCAATTTAGGCTAGAGGAACCATTCCTTATGCTTCCTAGGCCAATGGGGACATTATAGTCCTCCCCGCATGAGATTGATTTTCCTCAAGCAACTGTAATCCAGGGTGTTGCAATATCTTCTCTCCATCCCAAGTAGTGTCCTCGATACATAGATTTTTCCATTTGATTAGGTACTATTTGATGCTCTTGTTCCTTAATTTTCTCTCTATGGTTTCCAACACCTCCTCCAGAATTAGAATCAACTGCCCCTCCTCATCCAATGGTGGAAGCTCTGTAGAAATGACAACATGTTGTCCCACCGCCTTCTTGAGGCATGAAACATGAAAGACATTGTGTATCTTACACCCCTCTGGAATCTCTAGATCATAAGCTACTTCCCCGACTCGCCTCAAAATCTTATAGGGACCATAGAATTGTGGATTCAATTTCTCCGCCCCTTTCATTTTCAAGGATGATTGTCTGTATGGTTGCAAGTGGAGATATACCAAGTCTCCCACCTCGAAATTGTTCTCTACTCTATGCTTGTCAACGTACATATTCTGTTGATTCTGTTCCATTTGCAGGTTATCTTTGAGAGTTCACAAGATGTCCAGACTCTCCTGAATCCAATATTTGTCTATGGGTGCTCTATTGTCCCCAAATCCTTGATCCATAAAGGTGGTGTCTTCATAACCATACAAAGATTTTAAAGGTGTCATCTTGATCGACATGTGATAAGTGGTGTTATAGCAATGTTCACCCAAGTGCAACCATTTGATCCATGCCTTCTCTTGTCCTGATACATAATTTCTCAAATACCCCTCGATCCATTTGTTCACAATTTTCTTTCCCATCAGTCTGAGGGTGATAACTGGTACTAGGATTTAATTTTCTTCCTACGAGTCCGAACAACACCTGCTAGAAACCCCCCATGAATCTATTGCCTCGATCACTGACAATTGTCTTAGGCAGTCCATGTAGCTGAAATACCTCTCTAAAGAACAACTCCGCTACTTGCGCTGCAGAGTATTTGGATGATATGGCAAAGAAATGGGAGAATTTAGTAAGCTTGTCAACTACCATGTAGATACAATCTTTCCCCTGAACCAGAGGCAACCTTGTGATAAAATCCATCGAAATTATTTCCTATTTTTGTTGAGGAATGGGAAGCAGTTGGAGCAATCCCGTTAGGTAGGTATGTTCCACCTTGTTTTTCTAACAGATGTGGCACTCCCGTACAAAATTCAATACATCATTCTTGAGACCCTTCCAAGAAAACCTCTCCCGAATTTGTCTATAAGTCTTCAGGTATCTTGGATGACCTGCCAAAGGAGAAGTATGTGTTGCATGCACAATTTTGTTTTTCAATTTGGATTCTGGTACTAAATAGATCTGGTCCTTATAATATATGATGTTGTCAATAACCTTGTACCTATCATCGGAGACCTGACCATCAAGTATCTCACAAGAAAACCTGTTTTTGGAGTATTCTACCAATAGAAGTGCCTTCCACTCCATTGAAATCTCTATGAGAGAGATAGAGTGGGTATCCTCGATAGGGCGTCAACAATTACATTATTTTTTCCTTTCACATACTCAATTTCAAAATCGTAGGCTTGGATTTTACTGATCCATTTTTGTTGTCGCTCGCTCAGCTCCTTTTGCTCCATGAGGAACCTCAAGATGTTATGATCGCTCTTTACCTTGAACATGTTCCCCACCAGGTACTACCGAAATTTGGTCAAAGAATGCATTATGGCCAACATCTCTTTGTCATATATGGAGTAATTCCGCTCATACTATCGGATTTTTCGGCTCTCAAATGCTATGGGGTGACCGTTTTGCATCAATACAGATCCTATACCAATTCCCGAAGCATCACACTCCAAGGCAAAGGGATCAATGGAATCAGGGAGTGCTAAAACAAGGCATGAGCTCATCACTTGCTTCATTTTCTCGAATGTCTCCTGGGCCTTCTCTATCCAAACAAAATCCCCCTTTTTGGTGAGATTGGTCAGTGGTGTTGTCAACTATGAGAATCCCTTAAAAATTTTCTTGTAGTAAATGCAAAGACCGAGAAATCTCTTCAGTTTGGTTACATTCCTAGGAGTTGGTCACTCAATAATCACCCTAATATTTTCTTGGTGCACCTGTACCCTGTTCATTCCAATCATGTTCCCCAAGTAGAGAATCTTTGTCATACCAAATTCTCACTTGTATTCCTTCACATACAACTGCTGACTCTCTATAATTCTAAGTACTTCATCTAGATGTCACAGATGGTCCTCCCATGTTTTGTTGTATATGAGGATGTCATCAAAGAATACCAATAAGAATTTTCTCATATGCTTGTTGAACACATGAATCATGCACGAATGGAAAGTGGTAGGGGAGTTAGTTAGCCCGAATGGCATGACCATAAACTCATAATGCCCATAGTGGCATCTAAAGGTTTTCTTAGGTACGTCCTGCTCTCGTACCTTGATCTTGTGATACCTTGAATGAAGATAAATCTTCGAGAAGAATTTGGATCCCCTGAGCTCATCCATTAATTCATCAATCCTGGGTATGGGGTACCAATTTTTGATATTCTTCTTGTTTACAGCCCTGTAGTCAATACACATCCATAGAGTATCGTCCTTCTTCTGGACTAAGACAACAAAAGAGGCAAATGGGCTGGAACTAGGGCAGATGTGGCCCATTTTCAACGATTCTTTAATGTTTTTTTCAATCTCTTCCTTGTAAACTTTAGGGTGTTGATAGGGGTTTGTGATAACTACTTGGATCCCCTCCTCTAGCTCTATGATATGCTCAAAACCTCTATCAGGTGGAATGTCAGGAGGAATGTCACTAAATACTTTATGATGTTTGTGGATTAATACTTGTAAGTCCTCTAGAAGCTGTTGTAGACTATCAGGTGGCTCTCTGTCAGAAATAAAACACTTTGCAACCCACTCTATATCACCATGACTCATAACTACCTCCATGATGTGCAATGACACAATCTTCAGTGGGTACTGGTGCATGGCTCGTAGGACCAATTTCTTTCCATCTAACCCTGTGAACTCCATCTCCATGGTCCTTTGATCAGTAGTGTATTTCCCAATAGAGTAAATCCATTAAACGCCCAACACTACATTTGTTTTTGGTATGTCCACCACAAAGAAATCATATGTCATTGAGTAGTTTCCCACAATTATTGTGAGATTGGGAATCCACTTGGTGCAACTCATCTAGTGGCCTCCTGGTATGCCTACTGTGAACCCATCAAATTCCTCTGTTATAATTCCTCTCTTCTCGATCATGTTACCGTCAATGAAGTTATGGGATGCTCCTCCAATGATCAATATTGTCACCTTGTGCCCTTGTAGGACACCTCTGACCCTGAATGTATGATATCTTGGAAATCCTGACATCGAGGCCATGACTGGGTCCTTAGCCCTAGCCTGTGAAGACTCATCTCTTGATGTTGGATGTCCCTAGTCCTGTGCCTACTCCACCTCCTCATCCTCATTACTGTCACTGTCAGAGTATAACTCAATGTAATGGGCCTTGCTCATTCTATCCTTTTCAGTGCATCTGTGCCATGGTGCCCATGGATCCTGACAACTAAAACACAATTTATTTTTCCTCAATTCTCTCCTGGTCTCTTCATCCAGTTTGGGCTTGTCGACCCAATATATCTGAGGTGGTCTGATTTTCTTAGTCCTTGGGGTAAAAGTGGGTTTGGGCGGAAACATAATTTTAGGTATTGCATCCTTCATATCACGAGCTCTATTGACTGGATCATGTAAAGAGGTAGGCTTGTAGGCCTTGACCCATCCTCGTAGAGGCTCCATTAGCCCCTCAACAAACAATTCCACCATATGGCCCTCTGAAATGTCTAAACCATCACCACAACCCTCTGAAACTCAGATATATAGGCCTCTGGGATACCTGTCTGTTTGAGATGAGCCAACTCTCTGAAGTGAAGCTCAGGGTCCTTCCTGTCAAATTTCTTGATGAGTCTATGTGTGAATTCTAAGTAGGAGGTAACCCCAACATGTCCCAAAGTGACTAACCCATGGTACCACCACTCATGGGCCTCGCCATTCAGGTGCAAGGTGGACAATTTAATGGCATTTGTCTCTGTCATGTGGTGCAACTGGAAGTAAGTGTCGATATTCTACACCCATGCTCTAGCGAAGCATTTAGAGCCGCCGTCAAAGTTGGGAATAGTGACTTTCCCAATGGTACATTGAAACTCAAAATTGTGTGTCATGGCCCTCATGGCCCCTCTCGGTCAGTTTCTTCTCTTGATATTGCAGAACTCCGCAAAGGACATGTCTGAGTGGAAATCATCTCCTAGTCTCTTGTACTCCTCTAAATATGCCCTGTAGGGCTCATCCTTTTCAACCTGTGTCAATGGACTTGCGACCTCATTCCCCAAAAATTGAGGCATAGTGGGTATGGGGGATTTGGTATAAAAGTGGGGGTGGCTTTGCATGGTAGTGCATGAGTGGATTCCTTCTCCATTGTTTGAACCCCCATCACCATTCTGGTTCTGCTTCGTTGTGCCCTCCAACAAATTCTTAGCAAACTGCCCCATGAGGTCCATCATGGCCTTTTGACCCTTGACCAAGTCATTCAAGATGTTGAACAAACTGTTGATCCCGGAATCATATTCTTCCCCCATAGTTCTTGTTCCCTTAGGTTAGATAGATGGTGTTGCCTCTCCTGTCCCTTCTTCTCTAAAATCTTCTTCTTCTTCCCACCAGGGGGATTTGGGGTTCATCCCCTACGTCTCTGGTAGGTAATATTCTGCTCATCTTCTAGTCTCATAAATATGATTACAAATTCCCTTCAGAGCCCACAATTGTAGAGGAACATGATATGATACCACTGTAATATTCCCCTCTTGGAGTTTCTTGAAATTTCCCACCAAAACTTCTAAGTTTGTTTAAGTTTTGTCTCTAAGGTATTTCGTCAAACAATTTACCCAAAAACTAATGTAGATGCAATCTGATATGTCCTTTACAAAGATAAACTTCCCACAAATAGCAGTATGAAAAGAGAATTATAAGAAAGAACAAATGATTAATTTCTCATAACCTTTATTCAAACATCTCAACACAACATAACAAAACTGCAACAATAGGGATTGATTATATATAATTGTTCCAAATAAATGGCAAACACAACAGTCAATATCTGACCTGGAGGTGACTGTCCACATATATATATTATATATATAAATCTGGTATTTAAATTATGATATAAACCATTTGAAGTTGCCTCAACCCCTTTCTGAAGTGGCTTAAGTCTAATATTTTTACTCCCAATAAAATGGTAACATTCACTGATAGGACAATGCCCAACAATGTACATTTAGCACCCAACCATGTGTATATGCACCCAGCAGAGCAGTCCATGTACCCAACAATGGATATAGGCATCCCCAACTTATATTGAATGTCCAACAATGTATATATGCACCCAACAATGTAGATCCAGTACCCAACAGTGTATCAATGCACCGAACAACACAGATGAAGTGCCCAGTAGCAAGGAAAACAACCCACAATCATTTACCATCTTCCCCCACTTAGGAAAACATTTTCCTCAACATAAAATGGTGCACCCAGCCTACAATAAGAGTGCATCAAGGAAGGAATTCACCCAGATGCTAGAAATCAACCCACCAACCATTTATTTGACCTCTTGAGAAGTAAAACGACTCACTAGTAAACAAACTCGTCCCATTATGGAAGTTCCAGCCATTACATAGGAAAACCAGTGACCAATCGAACCAAAAGATCAACTTTAATAAGGCAGACTCTGTAGCAATGAAGATCACTGAGAAAATATGAGTGATTTCCTCCCACAACCAACTAGGGTGTATCGTTGCAACACCGAAACCAATAAACAATGAAGGGTTTCACAAACCCTCGACTATTTCCTCAAGAGCTCTCCAAAATATATTTTTCCAAATGAACAAATGAAAGAATGAGGGGCGCCTCCTCTTTTCCCCTCTTTTATTTCTCATTGAATTAATTCCCACTCACTTTACTTTTAATTTTATTTTAAAGTCACTTTATGCTTGCACACTTTATAACTTTTAAGTGAATTTATTTTGGCAAAAGTTGAGTTCCCTAGGTAACTTTTTTGACTTAGCCTACGGGAAGCAATTTATGCTAGCGGAACCATTCCTTATGCTTCCTAGGCCAACGGGGAAATTACACCCATATCCAATATTAAATATTTGGAAACTCTTATGTGCATGGATCCTTTTATCATGATGCATACAAAGGGGAATACATAGAAGATGAGGACATTAAAGAGGTGCTTTATCAACTACACGACTAAATTCATGTAGAAGAAGGTGACTGTAAGTATGACTATCATCTCTAGAATGGATTTCTCTACAATCTAGACAAGCTTCCTGTTCCTAAAGGTAAAATATTACAGCTTATCATAGAGGCTCACACCTCCAATATTGTAGGACATTTTGGTGTTGGGAAGACAATTGCTAACTTACAAAGGTATGTGTATTGAGCAATAATGAAAGAATATGTAGCTTAGTATACTAGAGGATGCATACTTTATTTTACTACCAAGCCCAATATTAGAAAGAAAGGTCTATACCATCCCTTACATATACCCACTCGACCTTGGAAAAACATTTCCATGGATTTTGTGGGAGGCTTACCAAAAAATAGGAAGGGGAATTATTATTTATTCATGGTAGTTGATAAGTTCAATAAGATGTGCATTATTATGCCTTGTAAAAAGACCATAATTGGAAAAAAGCAACAAACATGTTCCTTGAATAGGTCTGGGTGCACTTTTGGATACCAAGGAGCATCGTCTCAGAGAGGGATAAGATATTTCCTAGTGCCTTTTGGACTACACTTTGGGAGAATATGGACACAAAGTTAAATAGATCTACATCATTCCATCCACAAATATATGGGTAGATAGAAATAGTCAACATGAATTTGGTGCAACTCTTGAGGGGTTACAATCAAAAGCATCGACCAATACATGGGATGAAAATCCTATCTATATTCAACACTCTTATAATAGAGAAATTCACATTTCTACTAGTAAGCCCCCTATTGAAACTTGATTTGGGTATTTTCCTCCTTCACCCTTGGATGTTGTTTATGGAGAGCACGGAGGAGTGAGGAAAGAAATCACATGAGAAGCATTGATGGAAGATAAATTTGTTGAAAATATTAGATAGATTCATTTGCAAGTATAGGAGACATTGAATAAGTGATAGGAAAAGTATAAGGTTGGACATGATCAACAAAAAACTGAGAAGTCAGTTAAAGTGGGAGACATATTTTGGTTACAATTGAACAAGGAAAGAATACAGGGTCTTGGTAAAAATATCAAGGATATATGGTAGGGACCTTCATAGGTATGTGAGAAGGTGGGAGATAACACCTATAGACTCAATATACACCCATATATGCACATTTACTGAATAGTGAATGTGGGAAATTTGAAACTCTATGATCCTTCCATGTTGGATTAGGAGGAGGAGTAGGTCATACCTACCATAGAGGAATTAACACCATATGCTTAGGAAAACTAGGTAGAATACATAGTTTTGCAGAAGTAGTCCAAAACTGCAAGACATCATAGCATGCCCTTTGGTAGATTGAGTTGAGATGACAACTTACAGGAAAACCAAAAGGGTACTCCAGGGAGAAAGTAGAGGAAAACATTCCTCACCTCATCTAGTAAATATTTTGGGGACCAAAATCCTCCCTAAATGGGGAGGTACCATCTGGATTGTATTATCATATAATTTTTCATCTATCTTGGTACTTTTTGGGTGGAAAAAATTAGAGGAATCAACTTGCAGGGTCATTTTAGCGGCATGTCCTATTTTGGAAAAGTGGGGTCAGAAACCATATGAAATATTTCAGGACCATTTTGAGGTATCAAACAACATTTTTTTTTGTCCAAAATATTTATAGGTAAATGCTCTACTCGATTATGGTTCACAGACCAATATCATAGAAACTGATCTAGTCAACAAGCTTGGGTTGGAGATTCATAATCATCCAATCCCATACTCATTGGGGTGGGTGAAAAAGGATGCAGAAATAAAGGTCATAAATTAGTGTAAGATCAAATTTGTTGTAAGTACATAGTTTATTGATGAAGTGGAGTTGGACGCAGTATCGCTCGATGTGTGTGGTGTAGTGTTTGGAATCACCTACATGTATATGAGGGATGTTATCTTCATGCAGAGAGAAAAAATGAACTGCATGATCAAGGATGGGAAGTCCTACATCATCAATACACATAAATGTAAATAAAATATCTAACTAGTAAGTGCCAACCAAGCCAAAACATTGATTAGTTCCAGTAAGAAATATGTGTTTCTTTTGTTAAGAGAGAATCACACAAGTGATGAATTGGTAAGGTTAAATTCATCCTTAGAGGGATGTACTAAAGAGAAAAAAAATGTTGGAGGAGTTTGTGTAGGCATACAAATGAGTGTTCTAGGATCCTAAAGGCCTACCACCTAAGAGGAAAGTGGAGCATGAGATACAATTGTTGCCTTACACCCAATTACCAAATATTGGGTTGTATAAACAATCTCTTTTGGAAGTAAATCAAGTGAAGAAGTAGTTGAAACAAATATTGTAGTGGTGAGTGATTCATTGAATCACTTCACCTTGTGGGTCACCTATCATCATCGTACCCAATAAGGATGGGACTTGGTGGATGTGTATCAAATACATATATTTTAACAATATTACACTCAAGAATCATACCCTCTGCCGAGGATCGACGATTTGTTAGACTAATTGCAACATGCCAAGTACTTCACCAAGTTATATCTCAAATTGGGATACCTCTAGCTATGTGTCAAAGAAGAAAACACCTAGAATACCGTTATCAATACAAGATAAGGTTTGTATGAATGGTTGATCATTCCATTTGGTTTATGTAATGCACCAACTACATTTACGAGACTGATGAATGATGTATTAGACCCATATTTAGATTCATTTGTTATAGTGTGTTTGGATAATATATTGGTTTATATATCTACCTAGGAGGAGCACATATCACATCTCATGTAGGTGTTAGAGACTCTAAAAAAGAACCAACTACTGGTTAACCTCATGAAATGTGAGTTTTCTTAGTTGTCATTTGTGTATTTGGGGTATTTGATTGGTAGAGGGGAATTCAAGGTAGATCCCAGAAAGATGGAGGCCATCATAAAATGGCCAGTTCCTACTAAAGTTAAGATATTTGTTGGGGTATCATAGTACCTACAAAAGTTCATAACATCCTTTTCAGTGCTATGTACACCACTCCATGCCATAAAAAGAAGTGGTAAGAGTTTCCAATGGGGAAATAATTAGTAGAAATATTTCAATGACTTGAAATGAAAAAATCAATTAAGCACCAACTCTTTCATTTTCTAACTTGTAGAATCCCTTTGAAGTGGAGGTAGATGCAAGTGGCTATGTTATGGGAGAAGTTTTAATGCAAGCAGGTAAGACAATATGCTATCATTCAGAAATTTTCATGGGGTAGTTTTGAACTAACCTACATATGATAAGGAACTCTATGCCCTAGTTCAATATGTTAATAAGTGGAATAACTATTTGATGGAAAAGGAAACTGCTATCCACACATAAAACTAGCCACTTCAATATTTGCAGGCCCAAAGTAAGCTTCAACAAACCAAACATTACAAGTTGATGGGGTTTTTGTAGCAATTTCATCTAGTCATCAAGTATAAGGACAACACTAATAAGTTGACAAGCATGCTTTCAAGGCCACCCACATCCAAGATTATAGCTTTGTGAACTCTTATGCACATGGATAATTTTATCCATGATGCATATAAAAATGCATACATGGAAGATGAGGACTTTAAAGAGGTGTTTCATTAGATACATAGACAAATTCATGTAGAAGAAGGTGACTATAAGGTTGATTATCATCTCCATAATGGGTTTCTCTACAAGCTAGAAAAGTTGTTTGTCCCTAAAGGTGAAATGTTGCAGATTATCAGAGAGGCTAACACCTCCAACGTTGTAGAACACTTTGGTGTTGGAAGATGATTATTGACTTAGAAATGTATGTGTATTTTCCAAAAATGAAAGAAGATGTAGATCGATATATTAGAGGATTCATACTTTGTTGTACTAGTGAGCCCAACAATAGAAAACAAGGTATATACAATCCCTTACATGTACCCAATCTACCTTGGGAAATCATTTCCATGGATTTTATGGGAGGTTTACCAACAAATAACAAAGGATATGACTATTTTTTTTGTGGTATTCGACTGGTTCAAAAAGACCTACATTGTTATGCATTGTAAAAATACCAACAAGGGACAAGAAGTAACAAACATGTTATTTGGTCCCCAAGGTGTAGGACAGTCAGTGACAGAGTGTGTTGTTAAGCCACTCCGTGATGTTAAAGTCACCGGTTCGAAACCTGCGGGGACAAAAAATCCAACCATGTTAAGGGTTGGTGTGGCTCAGGCCAGGTGCTATCCCCGAGTGATTTTGACGACTTAGATGCCCCTGAGTCGCGGTTTCTCAAGCCACAGGTTAATCGCGTAGCCAACAGGTCCCGCACAAATTAAAAAACAAAAAAAACAAACATGTTATTTGAATAGGTGTTGATCCACATTTGTTGATCAACATTAATACATATAAGCCCATCCTTAGTATTTTTCCTTTGTTTTTCTTTTCTTCTTGGACAATCATTTTTCTCCTTTCAATACATATTGTGGGTCACACTACTAACAAATTTCTAGGTCCGCAGACCCGCAACCCCATATATGTATGCTTAGTCATTTTCTCCTTTAGAAATCCCAACACTTAGCCATTTTTCAAGTGATGCGAGAGTCAAGTTGTGGGAGACCGACATGTTCCAGACCCACAACTCCCCATGTCTTGTGACCCGCAATCGTGCTACCCTCGGTTTTTAACTTTATCTATGTGTCCTCTAAAGTGTTGTTGGATTACTGAGAGGGGGGGTGAATCAGTAATAGAGAAATTTAATCCTTTTTCACCATAAAATGTAAGTGTTATATCAATGTAGCTTTATCATCCAATAGTTGTAGAGTAAATAAACAATGAACAAATGAGAAATCACACACATACACAATACACCATTGTTTTACATCGAAACCCAAAGCAAGAGAAAACCACACAATGCTTTTTCTTATATGTATTTAAGAATTACATTCATTGGAAGCACCAAATTCCTTTGTTTTCCAGTTGCAACTGGAAGGAGGCTCCAACCCCCTAGTTTCTTAGGCTACAACCTGAAGGAAGCTCCAACTCCCCAATTCTCTAGCTACAACCAAAAGGAGGCTACAACCCCATATGTTCTCTGGATACAATCGGAAGGTGGCTACAACCACCTATCCTTTCCCCATCCAATCGCCCCGACATAGAAGTAGAATGATGGAACCACTGTCACACTATCACTATGAGATATACTGTTGTAAACATGTACCAATCAACCTGCACCAAACAACATGTACCAATAACCTGAACCATGCATCAATCTATACCTTGACCTGTAATCAACTTGTATCATAAACAAGTGCATCAACCATGCACCAACCTATACCAAACAACCTGTAATCAACATGTACCATAAAAAAGTGCATCAACCATGCACCAACCTATACCTCAACCTGTACCATGAATAAGTGTATCAACCATGCACCAAACTTGTACAAATAACATGTCACAACAACCTGTCCAAACAACCTATCACAACAACGTGTCTCATCATATTATCAACCAAATCAGATCTACTCACCAAGATCAATCACCAAGACAACTCTCAAAGATGTGCATCAATCAATCATAACACAACAACTCATAATCATCACCAAGATCAATATGTTCTTCTAATAATATACCAATACAAGTATGCTACATCATCCATAAACCATGTGTCGACAATACTACTAACAAGTGCCTCCAACCATGTACCAAGTATGTACCAATCATGTATCAACTACTCATCAACTATGAATCATCAAGATGTACCCACATCATCAACTATACACCTCATGTATGTGCTAACTCATCAACTACTTGTCTCAACCATGTACCCAACATGTACCTCAACCAAAAGCCCTCATCAATTTCATCATCCAAATCTGATTTGTAACTCTGTAATATACCTGGTGTATAAGATCACATACCTGCAAAACTTCCTTAACTTTAACAACAAGAGACTAGCATTTTCATCAAACTTTACTTTAGTCTCACATGACTAATTTTGGATTAGTCAACAACCCTAACTTGAAATAATCATAACTATGTACCTGTAATGAATAAAGATCTAAAAATGGTACAAAATGTTCTTCAATGTCTTTTATGCAATTCCTCCAAACTTCAGTACTTGGAACCTCTCAGAAAAGGAGTTATAAAAAAAATGGTATACCTTGTTGAATTCTGGCTTATTCTAGAGAGCGAACTTGTAGAGCGTGCCCCGCACAGAATATTTGTTGTATGGATATGAAAATTGTACAAAGAATACCAAATATTGTACTCTAACAAAAAAAAATTGTCTTACTGAATTTGGATATTTTATGAAGAAGTTATGACTTTTTTACCCAAAAAACCTGTTTTATACTAGTTTCAGGACTAGCCACAAACCCTACTTTCCACGGAGTGTAACTCCAAAAATACAACGACCCACAAGCTGAAATTTGTACCACAGCTACTTGGATATGTTTTCTAAATGGCCTCCCAATTTTACGGTCTGAATCATTCTAGAAAAAAAATTATTGTGAAAATGGTGAGATGACCTGTAAATAACATACCTTAGAAAGCATCATCAAAAGAATTTATCCTCCCTTGAATTTTGGCCTTCTTTACTTCACCTTCCCTCTGAAATTCAACTTAGATATCCTTTGGTTACCTCAGTCACCTGCAAATATTCAATATTCTTAAGTGTGATTAAAATGAGAAAGCCTTGCCTCTTATTTATACTTTCATGTAGCTTCCTCAAGGGGTTACCTTTTAACCATCTTAACCCACTTTCCTTATTTTAGGGTTAACTCACTTCTAACCACTTGTCCACTTAGTAATTTATCCATTAACTTTATTATTTAAATAATTTATTTTGTATTCATTTTGAATTATAGTACACTCATCACTTCACTTTATTATTTACCTTCTAAATTCTCTTAAACCACTTTGACTACTTTGACCTTTTGGGGCTTCTAGATGACTCATGAGGGTTCTCCAACTTCACATAGCCATAACTCTATAACCATGAGGATTTATGTGATGTTACACATACCACCAGAAATGGAATGACATGTAATATCCATATAGAATAGTCTTACTTGCAAATATATCAAAACTCATACCATTATACATCAAACAAACTTGGGTCCATTACCCAAACCTAGGTTCTCCAACTTCACATGGCCATAAATCTCTAACCGTGAGGAGTTATGTGACGTTCCACATACCACCGAAAATGGAATGACATGTACTAACCATATAGAATATTATTACCTTCAAATATATTAAAAATCATACCATTATACATCAAATAAACTTGGGTCCATTACCCAAACCTTTGTGCTACCGAAATTCGCTACCGGACTTTCTCCAAGGGTTGACATCAATCACTAAGGGTTGATATAAATATACAATATCACTCTCCAATGGTTGAAATCAATGACAACCAACAATCTATAGAAAATTTACATCAACCTAAGCCAACTATCTGACAATCCTCTCCTTTGGCATTGATGGTAACACCAACATTGATGGCAACACAGTCATGATAACATTCATGCTTATACTCATCATCAATGTTTCTATCTTTCCCCCTTTGTCCTCAATGGAAAGGTTTATATCCCTTTTGGGATGTTCCCCCCGATTGAACTCTCCTTGGGTTGTTCCCTCCATGTCTACATGCCTTTGTGCTCTCTCTCCAAGAATTTCTATCCTACATCTGATAAATCTCTCCCCCTTTGTCATCAATGGAAAATGTATCTTTCCATCCGAGGTTGCCCCCCCTAACTGAATTGTCCTTAGGGATATTCCCCTTGACTAAACTCTTCCTGAAACCGATCTCCCGACCTGAACTATCCTCTTTATGGTGCTTCCTCATGTAGATCTAAGAAATATAAGATAAGCATTCAAAAGCATTCATTTTTGAGTAGAAATTACTTTGAATCTCTAGCGAAGATACTCAAAGGCTTCTCTTTGAAGCGGATTTGTAAAGATGTCTTCCACTTGTTCTTTGTGCCCACATATTCAACTATGATGTTCTTCTCTGCAATCGGTTCCTATAGAAAGTGATACTTTATTGGAATGTGCTTCGTCTTGGAGTGCATCATCAGGTTCTTTGAGATACTGATGGCACTTTTATTATCACAATAGATTGGAATGGGCTCACCATACTCAAATTGTATATCTGTCAAAGTTTTTTTCATCCATAGAACTTGTGTACAACATGTTGTTGCTGCAATATACTCTACCTCGGTTGTATATAAGGATACTGATGATTTTTTCTTGCTTAACCATGATACTAAACACTCACCCAAGTAGAACGTTTCTCCACTAGTGCTTTGTCGGTCATCAATGCAACCTTCCCAATCTGCATCTGTGTAGGCAATAAGTGATAGATCCTTTCATTTTGGATACCATAATCCAAACTCTTTTGTTCCTTTGAGATATCTGAAAATCCTCTTCACTACTAATACATGTGATTCCTTTGGTGCTACTTGAAATAATGCCACTCGTCCAACTGCCTACATTACATTTGGTATGGATGTTGTCACATATAGTAAGATACCAATCATTGACATGTATTGCCTCTATTCTGTAGACTTTGAATCATCATATTTGCTCAAATTGCAACTGGTTTGCATAGGAGTGGTAACTAGTTTGCAATCTTCCATTCTTAACCTCTTTAGCATTTCTATGATATACTTAGTTTGAGAAATAAAAATTCCTTGGTTTCTTTGACTTATTTTTATGTAG
This sequence comes from Picea engelmannii, assembly GCA_009831015.1. Classification (NCBI taxonomy): domain Eukaryota; kingdom Viridiplantae; phylum Streptophyta; class Pinopsida; order Pinales; family Pinaceae; genus Picea; species Picea engelmannii. The sequence continues at coordinate 105,580 of ML796104.1, forward strand.
AGGTTGTTTTCTGCGCTTCCTTTCCATAGTTCATAGGGAGTTTTGTCATTGTTTTTTCTAAGAATTACTTTGTTTTGAATGTGAACTTTTGTATGCACTGCATGTGTCCAAAAAATATCTGTCAATTTGGAATCTATTAGCATTGTTCGAGCCATTTCTTGTGTAATTATCATCCATTATGATAATTTTCATTTGTCTCTTAACCACTCTTTGAACCAATCTATGAATCCATGCTCTCGTCAATATTGTCCAAGACTCTACTTGCACAATTGTCCATAATGTTGACCCATTTATCACTATACTATCATGAAGTCTCGATTAATCCATCAAATTGTACTTTTGCTAACTGATTGCTCTGGATCTGTCTTCTCAAACTCTGCAACCTGCTCGAAGGATGGTTCTTTAGTCTGTCACAGCTATCGCATAAAATCCCTCTATCTAATATTCATATTACCTGGGATTCTCTAAGTCGAATGGCTCAAAACAATTCCTACTCTGATGTGTATTTATCATCATCTTCATTGGTAGATTCATCACCATCTTCATTGGTAGATTCATCATCTCTTTGAGCTCTGACTTCTTTTTGTCTATGGATTCATCTTTCACTACAATGCCTGAAAGTACAATCTCTTGAACTTGTTCCTTCTTTACCTGTCCTTCTTTTCTTTTAGTTATTTTCCAAAAATTTATGTATGTGATATCTTTCTTTTTCTCTGTAGAATTTTCTTCATCTCGTTTTATTGCCAATCTTGCGATCTTTGGGACCTAGTATTTGTTCACCTATTCTTCGTGTTTTCTTATCCATACTTTCTTATATATGATATCAGTGTTCTCTTTCATGGAAGTATCGATCATGCTTCTACAATCACTAGCTATGTGTCCATAGTTATGACATTTGTAACATTGAATGTTACGTGGGGCAACATATGCACTTCTTTCTTGAACATTTCTTTTATAATCCCTGCAATCTACAACCTTATGTCCAAAATTAGTACAATAAAAACAATGACCATAAAAGAAATGTGCATACCCGAGAGTGAATGATCTTCTTTGTGGTGTAGTCCTTCTAAATTTCTTCCTTGACTGATCATGATCATGATTGAAGATTCTTTGTGGCTTGAACACAAATTTTCTTCTTGAAGATGTATCTTCAATAGTTTTCTTAGATTTTGGTTGACCATGATTCCTTCCTTTGACTAATTTTGCATAACTCTTTCTATTTTATTCATTCTTCTTTTCTAGCAACCTTGAGTGCTTATCTTCATTCTCTATAACTAATGTGGATGTTTATGTCTCTTCAACGTTCTTGTTGAGCTTGACAATTTTACTTCTCAATGTGACAATTTGTTGGCACAGGGGTAGACCCAAGGTTCAACGCTACAACAGTGCACCAACAAATCCATAACTACCGTCCCTTTCGGCAACACTTGCGAAGCAAATGAAGTCTCACCTGAGGTAGAGGAAGGGGTGGTTGCAAGACTCAGGTTTCTGCAACCTTATATGGGACACATATCTGTGATTGTACTACTTAATAAATCACTTAGCATCGTCAGTTCCTCAATATGCAATCAACATCTACTTCTCTAATAACGTAGGGCTTCGCAGCATCCACACTAATCTAATGTATTTAAGCACTTAGCATAAACAGAGAGGTAGATCTAGAGGATAAAGCACTAAGCACATTCATATAGATCAGATCTAAATTTCTTGTATATAATAAGCACAAATCATAAGTAGATCTATCTAAATACATCAAAGCACTTAGCAAAAGAAGACTTAAACACATTATGACAAGCACAAAGCAAGACAACACAGTGTTTACATGGTTCACCCTCACCTTGGGGCTATGTCCACCAACTCTTCTTCTTTATTGTCTTTAGTCAATCGGTTACAAACCCTTAATCCACATAGGACAAAATATCTATGCATCTCGCTAGATCCTTCTTCCTTGTGTTACAACACTAATCCCTCCACAATCTGCTACAAGGACCTGTACTTAGCTCTGCAAGTCTCTTATAGTCATGCACAAAGCACTTACAGAATCTACTCGCACTTAGCATACATTCACATCACATAGATGCACATGCTTCTATCTAGCCTAAGTGTCTATTTATATACTACAAAATAGGCCTAAACATGGGTAAACCCATGGGCCGACATCCCATTCCCATTACATATTCCCCAAAACCCAAAAAGAATGCAAAAGTGGGCTGATATCCCATGATCTCCTCTTCGTCTTACGCTCCTCCTTCGACAGGTTGTCGAAGTCCCAAAATAGGTCAATATGACCAAGAATCTCCCAAAACTTGGTCAAGGGCCATCAGGCCGCCAACACTCACCTATGACTCATCCCGAGTCACTCAAATCTGACTAGTTCTGCCTCAAACATCTCCAGCTTGGCTTGAGTTGCTTCGACCTGCTCTTGTGCAACAACCTCTTGCTCGATGAACTCTTGTATCACTACGTCATTCACGGGCCCTTCTAGGTGTTATTCTACTGCGATGACAACCTGTTCTAGCTCTGCTCCTCGGATTTCAACCTCTGTGAATAATTGGCATACCTTATCTTGTATTGGTTGAAGTCATTAAGTAACTTCCATCACTCTGCTTTGAATCGTATGGATCTGCTGCTAGGCGATGCATTTCTCCTGAGACCGCTTCATTCTTTTCCCGACCGACAAGGCCTTCAGCTGTGCCTGTAGTGTGTTTGCATGTTGCTTTGCTTCCTTAAGTTGCGACTCTAATGCCTGTAACTCTGGATTCTCGGTTAGGCTCTCATATTTTTGGGCATTGCGATTACTCAGTTGCTTGCACTCCAAGGAAAGAGCTTTTAGTCTGTCAACTGCACTACGGGCAGTTGCTTCCCTTTGGTCTCTTACATCTTGAGGGGTCTCGGGAACAGTGCGGAGCTCCAAGTCTGCTATGCGCTGCTGGAGATGCTGGATTAATTCTTCAAGTTGTGTCACCTACTGTGGAACTCGTTCTTCAGTATTTACTTCTACCACTGTCACAGAGCGAAGTGGTCTATGAACCATTTCCTTTATTTCGAGTTTCTCTGCGAGCACCTGTTCCTTGCTTTTTTGTAGTTGTGATTTTTCTTCATCCCACTTCACTTGTAGAGCAAGATTTTCCCATTCTGTAGTATTGCATTGTTCTACAAGGTCTCCCTGTACTTGTGCCAAAGCCTGGGTGGCTTGCATAGTTTCTTCCTAAGCTCGTCGAAGGCGAGTTTCGACTATATTAGTGATTCGATGGAGTTGAGCTGGCTCATCTCCCAGTTTTGGCATTTCCAATGGCAAAGGCACAATGGAGACTATGCGGTTGGATTGAAGTGCCTGCTGCACCACTTGAAGTTCAACCTTAATTCGATTGTATATCTCCTCCTATTGAGCCTCTTTCTTCTCTGCTATCTCCAACAAAGAATCATTCAGTGCTGCTACAATGAAATCGAAGTCATCTGAGGTGAGAGTATTCTACATTTTGGTCATAGATGCTCTTGATTTCTTTCAGGAAGAAGGCTTCAAGGGGGAAACCTTCCTTTTCTTCGAGGGATCCTCCTCGTCTCTAGGCGGTGTAACCTCGCCTTTCTTTTGTTCAACTTTTGCATCATCTATCTCTCTGCCATCTCCTCCTTTATATACTGAGATGGAATCGGTCTTCATAGATGCATTGTCTAAATCACATACCTCTTCAGTCTTCTTTATCTTTCTACGTCCAGTTGTATCTGGCGCATTTTCTGGACTATATATATCGGATATCTCTGTAGGGTCTGCTGGAATGAGAAGGTCCGCCCACCAGTCCTTGGTGATTTCTTCTAAGTCCTCCATTGTCAGCTTGTAGTAATATTGAAGTTGTTTCTTGTGCTCGTCAGCGCACGCTGTAATATAATTGAAATGGCGATCTGCGCTAAATTTCATTAAAGGATGAAACCTGTGGAGAGTATTTGGCATGATGCGAGAGTCAGACTGGATAGATAACTTTAGTTGATTGTAATATGCGTGGAATATGGAATTTGACTACCATTTCTTGTTCATGTCACTAGAATACCACATTGTACTGAACTTTGCGGCCAGAGGTTCAAAGGGATCGATGTCCAAGAAGGTCGCACCTTTCAAAATCTCCCATGCGATGAAATCAATAAGGATTAGAAGCCAACTGAAGTGAAACTCATATCCTTGATCTTGCGCTTCCCTGCAGTCCAGTTCCAACTGGTTCACGAGGTACTTCACCCAATTCATTTGTAGGCCCTCTGTGCACTACCTTGTGAGGTCGACTACAAAACTAGTGACTTGGGTGGGTCGGTTCTTGCGGACCAACTTTCCCGTGATCAATTGACAGGCTAGGTACATCGCATATCTTTGGATAGAATCTACCTTGTAGCCTCGCGTGAATTTCTCGACATCATCATAGGTGTCTTTTATCCTTTGAGCTAAAGCGTGATCCATGGTTTTTCCAGGATAGAAATCTTGTGGGTCAGGGCCTTGCATACTCATCCCTGTGATCCGATTGATCAATGTCGGATCCACTATGATACAATGGTTTAACCACAAGTGTTTTCCATGGTAACAGGACAACAACAACTTGACACATGCATTCACTTCTTAGTGTCTTCCAAAGTGAGGAATCTTCATTACGTTGAGCAGTGTGGATTGCGCGAGGTTATGGGTCCATGACTGAGGAATTATCTTTGAATTCTTTCCTTTTGTCCTGGTCAGGTACTTATGTGGGGCGAGCATGTTGTAGACCTTCCTATCGTTGAGGTTGAAGTCACTAAACTTCAACGCTATAATCTTATCTTGGTCTGTGTGAACTGCGCGTATCCCTTTCGAGAGGTACGCAGTAACCAAGTTATACTCAAAGTATCTGGACACGTTGTCTCGATTTATGGCTCCGCTTAGAGGTGGTAGGTAGGCGAGAAATATGCTCGGAATCAACTTAGCATTTGTGATATCGTCTCTGTGTTTAGTTCTCTTTTCATCTGTGAGTCGTGATGGTCCAGCTCGAGCAGTGGATGGAGAGGCTGACATTCCTCTCGTCGATGATGCTTGTAGACTGGTATACAATCCTCTCTCCAACATGACTCTTTCAGTCATCAAGTCGAGGAGTACTTATGTTATTTATTCTTCAACTATGGTGAGCTTGTCGGTCATATGCGCTTGGGATTAATAATATCAGGTTCACAATTAAATCAGATACTGCACTAGAATAAACAGCAAGAGGGAAATGATCATTGTAATTCACTTGATCTGTGGGCTCAAATTCTTGGTTAGCAAAAGTGTTCTCTGTGCATGGAGAGATGGGATAAATAGGAAACTCTACAACGATTCGCTTGTAACGGGTATGAAGCCTCATTAACTCATGTTCTGTCTGTTATGGCATGGTCCAAGGGTCTGGTGTTGAGATATTAATGTTTTATGACCTGTTTGGAGCGACAGTCGAATGGATATATCAGTCCCAATGACTATATTGCCTCGCCATGGCGAAGTGCCATGTGTCGCTATTCTGATGTCCCGACGAAGCTCCAATTCTGCAAATTTTCTATCTATGAAGTTCCCTCTGGAACCTTCTGTAACTTTTCAAACTTAGCTCTCTTCTTACTTAGCTCCCTATCCTTCCTCCCAGTGAGCTTCGTCTCGGTAGTCCTTTTTCCATTCTGATTCTTATCGTCTTTGGACATAGTCACTGCGCATTGCTGATATTCTCTCCTAGGACTCAAGGGTAACACCTCTTCTTTATATAAGATAGGTACTTCAGTCTCCTGTGAGTCTTCTAATGTTCTTGCAGCTTCAACATCTAGGTTTCTAGTGTTAAATAGATTCGATCTGTTCTCTTGTTCTTCAATCAAGTATGTGATCCTTCTAGTCATGAAATATTTTAACTCTTGTTTATTCTACTCTAAAACTTCTTCTTCTTCTTTTCATCTGGCTTGATCTCTTTCAATCCAAGGTTTCCCTAGTAACATGGTAAATGTGGCGCTATCCTCAATAAATTGAATAATCTCAAAATCTTCTTCTGTCAAAGTTCCATTTGTATTCATAGGTATCTGAGCGAGCCTCCCACATAGGTTTACCAATTTTCCTCTGAATAAACCTATTCCTCCTAATGAAGTAATCATAGTAGGCCTCCCTATATCTTTCCAAGTTCTCTCTGTCATGATATTCACCTGTGTTTCCTCATCTAGAGCACAGTTAATGTTGAAGTCTCCTATTCTTTCTTCGATGCATTCCTTTTCTTTAAAGATCTCTGATAATATAAAATGTCGGTGGTCATTCAAGGTTTCTTTCATCTGTAGCAATACCTTCTATGATTCTTTCTGGCGTTCTGCTATATCCTTAGTTTCTAGATCTACCTTAGGGTTTTCTTGTCTTATGTTCATACTTTCAAGCTTAGCAATCATTCTAGGGAAATCCAACACTTCATGGTCCATATCTTTGCAACAAAGACAACCAGGTCTTCTCCCAGGGCATGTCTTAGCAAGGTGTCCTGGCTTTCTGCAACTGTAACAGAGGGTTAATCCTCTCTTTCTTTTAAATGATCCCCAACTTCTCTTGTACTGCATGCTAGGATCATAGGAGATAACCTGCAATAAATTATTTTTGGGATCCTGCATCCATTCATTAGTCCAAACATTCTTTATATGCATAGGTATAACATATCTTTCACTATTCTTATCAAATCTACTCATATCAAATCTTATTTCATATATTAATACCCTAGTTTTCAAATTAGGACAGACTTTATTAAACATACCTAGATCCATACTCTAGAAACAAAAATTTCCACTTATATTACTTCTATAGAGCACAAAGATTCCAAATCTAAAACTTTCCACTATCTTTACCTTTATCAAAGAACAGAGCTTACATATCTTACCTCTTTTTAATCGAGAATTCTCACTTTTACCTTTCTTAGGGCACAAATCTTCTATATCTTGCCTCTTTTCTTCAGATCATACGTCTTTTCCTTAGCACATATCTTTTCAAACTAAGTAGAATACTGCGCACCAGAGCAACAAGATCTACACTCAAATATTTCTCAGTTTCAGGTTGAATCTTTGCACAAAGATTCTTCTTCCTTAGTTCCCAACAATCACAATTTCGGTCCCGACAATGGAACCATTTGTTGGCACAGGGGAAGACCCAGGGTTCAACGCTACAACAGTGAACCAACAAATCCCTAACTACTGACCCTTTCAACAACACCTACGAAGCAGAAGAAGTCTCACCCAAGGTAGAGGCATGGGTGGTTGCAAGACTCAGGTGTCTGCAACCTTATCTAGGACACATATCTATTATTGTACTACTTAATAAAGCACTTAGCACCATCAGTTCCTCAATATGAAATCAACATCTACTTCGCTAATAACACAGGGCTTCACAACATCCACACTAATCTAATGTCTTTAAGCACTTAGCATAAATAGAGAGGTAGATCTAGTGGATCAAGCACTAAGCACATTCATATAGATCAGATATAACTTTCTTATATATAATAAGCACAAAGCATAAGTAGATCTATCTAAATACATCAAAGCACTTACAAAAGAAGACATAAACACATTACGACAAGCATAGAGCAAGACAACACAATGTTTATGTGGTTCACCCCCACCCTGGGGCTACGTCCACCAACTCTTCTTATTTATTGTCTTCAGTCAATTGGTTACAAGCACAAAGCCATCAAAACCCTTACCCCGCATAGGACAAAAGATCTGTGCAACTTGCTAGATCCTTCTTTCTTGCTTTACAACACTAAGCCCTCCACAATCTGCTACAAGGACCTGCACTTAGCTCTACAAGTCTCTTATAGTCATGCACAAAGAACTTACAGACTCTACTTGCACTTAGCATACATTCACATCACATAGATCCACACACTTCTATCTAGCCTAAGCATCTATTTATTTATTACAAAATAGGCCTAAACATGGGTAAACCCATGGGTCGACATCCCATTCCCGTTACATATTCCCCAAAACCCAAAAAGGATCCAAAAGTCGATTGAGATCCCATGATCTCTGCTTTGTCTTGTGCTCCTCCTTCGACAGGCTGTTGAAGTCCCAAAATAGGTCAATATGACCAAGAATCTCCCAAAACTTGGTCAAGGTCCAACACAATTTCTTCTTCAAGCTTCTCAACCTCTTCTTCTTTCTTCATTATCCGAGACTTCATGAATTCTTTTGTTCTTTTCACTTCTTCAAGATGAATTTTTAATGTGACTATTTCTTCTTCAAGTCCTTTCTCTTCTTGACCAAACTCTGCCTCAAGCTGGTTTAGATCATTAATTCTTTCCTTAAGATGATCTGTCAATATCTTCTCTCTCATTTCTGATTCTTCCTTCTGTGCTTCTATGTTGGCTTCCAAATACTACTTTTGATATTCAATATTTTCTTCTATCTTTTTGGCTTCTTCTAGCTAAGTTCTTAAGTTCTCAATGACATGTTGGGATTATTAAACAATGTGAACAATTTCCTTTTGTTTCATCAATTCTTTTTTGAGTGACTTGTTTTCTTCTCTTAGTTCATGTAAATCACTAATCAATTATGCTTCATAACTGTCTTCCTTTTAAATTAGTTTTTCTGTCTCATTTCCTTCATGGAATTCTATTTAAATATGTCCACGTTTTTCACAATTAAAGCAAAACAACATACCTCTAGTGATTATGTACTCTTCATCTTCTGAATTTGTTTGACATGGTGAACATAATTCTTCTGGATCTCTATCTACATATTCTTTGGCATTTACTGAATCTACGATGGGTGAAGAATATATGTCATGTAACTTATCCCAAAGTTCTTTGGCTCGTGAACATTTACCAACCTTTTCTCTGACTGGATTAGGTAATCCTTCCCAGATGAAATCCAATGCTATTTTGTTATTCTTCTTCAATTCCTTATTCGTTGCAGTCTTTGCCCTTTTTGAACTATCATATCCTGTAACAACTGATAGCCAAATATAATGTCCATGTGCCTATAAAAACACTTTCGGCCTTCTGCTCCACATCTCATACTTAAAACCATTCTGACCATTAAACATTGGTACTCCATTCTCAGAATAATCCATGATCTCCTTCCAGTGGTTAAATTGTTTCCTAAAGGAACCTGGCTCTAAATCCAATTGTTGGATTATTGAGAGGGGGGTGAATTAGTAATAGAGAAATTTAATCATTTTTCACCATAAAATGAAAGTGTTATATCAATTCATCTTTATCATCCAATAATTGCATAGTAAATAAACAATGAACAAATGAGCAATCACACACATACATGGTACACCAATGTTTTATGTGGAAACCCAAAGAGGGATAAAACCATGGAGTGATTTTTCTTATATGTCTTTAATAATTACATTCATTGGAAGCACCAACTTCCTTTGTTTTCCAGCTCCAATTGGAAGGAGGCTCCAACCCCCTAGTTTCTCAGGCTACAACCTGAAGGAAGCTCCAAATCCCCAATTCTCTGGCTACAACCCCCTATGTTCTATGGCTATAACCAGAAGGTGGCTACAACCACATGTCCTTGCTCCATCCAACTACCCTGACGTAGAAGTAGAATGATGGAACCATTGTCACACTATCACTATGAGATATATTGTTGTAAATCCGTACCAATAAACAACAACCTGTACCAATAACTTGAACCATGCATCAACCTATACCTCAACCTTTAATCAACAAGTATCATAAAAAAGTGCATCAACCATGCACCAACCTATACCAAACAACCTTTAATCAACCTGTACCATAAAAAAGTGCATCAACCATGCATCAACCTATACCTCAACCTGTACCATGAACAAGTGCATCAACCATGCACCAAGCCTGTCCAAATAATATGTCACAAGAACATGTCCAAACAACCTATCACAACAATCTGTCTCATCAATATTATCAACCAAATCAGATCTAGTCACCAATATCAATCACCAAGACAAATCTCAAAGATGTGCATCTACCAAGCATAACACAACAACTCATAATCATCACTAAGATCAATATGTGCTTCTAATAATATACCAATACAAGTATGCTACATCATCCATAAACCATGTGTCAACAATACTACTAACAAGTGCCTCCAACGATGTACCAAGTATGCACCAATCATGTATCAACTACTCATCAATATGTACCAACATAATCAACTATACACCTCATGTATGTTCCAACTCATCAACTACTTGTCTCAAACATGTACCCAACATGTACCTCAACCAAAAGCCCTCATCAATTTCATTATCCAAATTTGATTTGTAAATCTGTAATATACCTGGTGTATAATATCACATACTTGCAAACCTTCCTTAACTTTAACAACAAGAGACTGCCATTTTCATCAAACTTTACTTTAGTCTCACATGACTAATTTTGGATTAGTCAACAACCCTAACTTGAAATAATCATAACTATGTACCTGTAATGAAGAAATATCTAAAAATGGTACACAATTTTCTTCAGTGTATTTTATGCAATTCCTCTAGATTTCACTACTTGGAACCTCTCAGAAAAGGAGTTATACAAAAAATGGCATACCTTGTTGAATTATGGCTTATTCTAGAGAGAAAACTTGTAGAGTGTGCCCCGCACAGAATATTTGTTGTATGGATCTGAAAATTGTACAAAAAATACTATAGACTGTACTCTAACCAATAAAAATTTTCTTACCGAATTTGGATCTTTTATGAAGAAGTTATGACGTTTTTACCCGAAACACATGTTTTAGACTAGTTTCAGGACTAGCCACAAACCCTATTTTCCACGGAGTGTAACTCCAAAAATACAACGACTCACAAGATGAAAATTTTACCACATCTACTTGGATATGTTTCCTAAATGGACTCCCAATTTCACGGTTTGAATCATTCTATAAAAAAAACATTATTGTGAAAATGGTGAGATGACTTGTAAATAACATACCTTAGAAAGCATCATCAAAAGAATTTATCCTCCCTTGAATTTCGGCCTTATTTACTTCACCTTCCCTCTGAAATTTGGCTTAGATATCCTTTGGTTACCTCAGTCACCTATAGATATTCAATATTCTCAAGTGTGATTAAAAGGAGAGAGCCTTGCCTCTTATTTATATTTTCATGTAGCTTCCTCAAGGGGTTACCTTTTAACCATTGTAAGGGTTGACATCAATCACTAAGGGTTGAAATCAATATACAATATCACTCTCTAATGGTTGAAATTAATGAAAACCAACAATCCATACCAATTGTCCATAAGCTTAATCCAATTGTCTGACAAGTACATCTTCTACCTTTTATACTTAGTCATTTTATTAAAAATGTGGATGTAGAACAACTTCATATTCCACTTACCTTTTTCCTATGTCTTGTGTCCTGCATGTCTGCAGTCACGCATTCTACAAAATGACTCTCTTACTTTCGTGACCCACATAATGAACTTTCCTTATACTTAGTCTATTCTTCAATTGTGGATGCAGGAGTCCTCCCCTTCCACCATTTTCATGTCATCACGTCTTGTGTCTCACACCTGTAATACTACCCTCACCATAATGCACTTTCCACTCCTCATTTCACACTTTCATACTTAACCATTTTCCATCTTCCAAGAAATCACATCACCATTTCCCGATCACATTTATTTCCCCCGCCACATCAGCTGCCAGTTGTGTAAACATAACGTCGTTATAAAAAGTGGTGAAGATTTTGTAAACCTTGTAATAAATTCAAAAATATCATTGTACATGCTGAAAAATTTGAAATAAGAGCTATGGTGATTAATCATCAAGGAAATACATGGTATATTAAATCAAGGACTAATATGCCAAGTTCTAAAATGTTATATTGACAGTAGTGCCACCTATTGGTAAGAATAGAAATCAATGTAAATAATGTCAAGTAGAAGAAAATAGTTGTATTGTGGATATACGCTAAATATTGTAGGATGTAAATACCGAGAGTTTTAGTGGTTTCGAGCTTACAACTACTACAAGGCCCTCCCCCCTACTAAGAAAAAGATAAACCAGGTATGGACTCAGGCATATCCCTAGTTGGTTGTGTTCTAGAGGTGACAGATTTCAAAGAGTTAGTTCAATGGTGTGCGGATAAATTCATTTTAGAGAAGATAATAATCTAGATCCAAGGACAACAACATGTTTCCTTAGCTACTTCAGTGTTCGAAAGAATGTTATGACTCCTAACGATCACCATGAAATTTAAGGGTGAATAATCCAAAAAATTCGTTAAAGAACATAGAGGAGGAGAGTTCCTCAAGAATTATTTGGTCAACCCAAAAACTAACACCGATGGTTCTAAAATTGAGGTAAGTTCATTGAAGTACCCATACAGGGAATTTTCCTGGTTATTTTCTCACATGATTGGTTTGGAATCCATAGCCTTTGTGCTGAGAAATATAATTTATATTCTCCATTTAGGTGTGCATGAAGATTCCCTCAATGATTGGTGTCACATTATTTCTAATGAAATCTCATTTCGATGGAGTAGTTTGAAGACAACCTAGAAATTTTACATGGCATCCTACCTAATTTTTTCCATAGCCTACTACCCAGTTGTCCATGACTTGGCAAGGGAAATAAGTGTCAACAAGGTGGAGCCATCCTTTACTTGATATATATCCTTATGGGGGCACAAATCTCAATATCATTTTTACTTGGTCCATGATAATTTTATCTCATAATTAAAAAAATTGATCTTCGACCCTAGCATGTCTAGACTATCACTTGAAGCTTCCACCTCAATGAAGCCAAATGTGTTTAGGGTTTCGAACCTAATGATTTATTTACTCCACATATGTTCCTAAATCGTTATTCCTCTTATTTTACCAAAATTGAAAATTTTAAAGAAGGAGGTGGGGATAATTTGAATCTCCCCAAGACTTCGGTTGACCAAGATCTTAATGATATGGAGGAATTACTGAGCACTAATGAATGTTATCGAAAGGAAGGTATAGAAGTAATTAATAAAAATCCCAATTCTTCGACTGTGTCTCAAAGAAGTACCCTAGTAAGAACAAAACCTAGGAGCGATGATTTGGAGATAAAGAAGACTCCTGTCAAAAAATCAGATGATGGAGGTGAAAAGGATCCAACAAAGAAAAATCTTGAAAAATCTCACACTTTATATACCTCTTATAAAAGAAAAAGAGATACCAAAAAAAAGGGCTAGAAATACCTAAAATTCAATAAATTCCTAGGGCAATGGACGTAGATGAGATTATCGAAGAACCCAACTAGTCTGAACAACGATTGTTGGGAACCAAAGAAATTGTTGAATCCCTAGTCACTCAGGGACCAAAAATATTTGAGGAGGAGTTCGTAACACTTCACCATGAGGCCTACAATATAAGTTCTAAAAAATTGTTAATTGAGAAATAAAACATGAAAAAAAAGAAAATGTATGAGAAATAGAAATCGATAATTGGTTTTCATGGGGTTGCACCTTTAAATATTGTACAATTTCATGCAACAATCAGAGAAGTATTAAAGGAAGATGTCTAAAATATAGAAAAGGAAAATTTAGAATTAAAGGAATTAGAGGCAGCTCTAATTCCAATACCATCGTTTGTTGAGCCATTAAACACAATTCAACCAACACTTGCCTTAGAAGATATTCCAAAAAGCAACAATAAATTGAAAGGTTCATCCAATTTCTTGTTAGAAATAAGAAAATATGTTGGAAACGGGATACAAAAAAGAATCAAGTTAATCTAAGAAATTTGGGAGCTTGCATAGAGCTCCACCAATTTTTCAACAAGGATTACACATTTCAAAGAATATCTTCAAAAGGATTTGGAGAATGAAGAAGGTTTTTACAAAGACATTGTGGGAGCATTCTCTACTAAAGTTTCAAGTTTAAGTGATATCCACAAGAGAGAAAAAAACCTTCCTTCTAATATCTGGACGAAACAAATTAATGCATGTTGGTTGAAAACAATAAATTTTTTAAGAGAAATGATAAATGAACTAGATGTTGTGAAGATTAAAAGAAGTGGCCTTTTCTTTAAGCTTGTTGATCTAACGAAGGAAATTGATAGCCCAAATTTACTAATGGACATGATACTTTTATCTAAATAAAAGTTACTATAACAACTTGATGTACTAAAAGTTGCATGGACGACTGAGTTCACTAACTCGATAGAATTCTCCGAGGAAGAAATTGAAAGGTGGCTAGTCAGATACATCAACATAAATGATGAGGTATATGACATGTTGCACCAATTGGGTATGGACCTGGGAGAGATGGAGAATGATTTGTTCAAAATAAAAACCAAACATGATATCATAGTTCCCCCATGAGGGAATATATACAAGAGTGGCTAATAAAATCCCTAATCAAGATCACTAAACCAGATCAACAAGAAACAATTACAACATTTATTCCACCACAATCATATCAACCACCTAAAAAAGAGGCATCAACAAGAAAGTAACAAGGTTCAATAGAACTTCCATCATAGTGAGTCAAGTAGCAACCCTATTCTCATCCTTCTATGTATCTTCTACAATCATCTATCATATTGTATTTTGTTTCGCGATAATATGTGAAATCCAAGGCTGAACCCTGACTAGTTTTCTTGTGTCTTCTAGGTATTTTCATTCATGGTCCATGGGAGCACCATCCCAGTCCTCTTTGAAGGGAAAATGCAATCTTTTATTTGTATTCCAAGACAAAAATCTTTTATTTAAAGATGTATATTTTTTTTAGGTTCCTAGAGAAGTAATTTGGGACAATACATTATTGTTATCTCAATACTTTGAGTTTGAGTATGAGATTTCAAATGTATGTCTATCACAATCTTATTTTTGTTTAATTAAATAATCATTTAAAGTTATCTTCCATATGCGGCCCATGATTTCTTTTTCCTTTCCCTGAATATTTTGTTCTATTGTGATGGATATATCATCTTATTTTACTACACACTCTTTTGGTTTATGATATTGTATCATATTGTAAATATTTATTTTCTGTAAGATGCCTAGTCCTTTCTCATGTACTCTTCACATGTGGATATTTATTTCAAATAAAGCCTGGTCCTTTCTCGAGAATTTTATTGTATTCTTGTATGTTGTTTAAAATAGAGGAGTACCACCTCTTTAAAAACATAGGGGGATTTTATCCTCGTGAGGTTGACTCAAAGACCATAAAACAATATTTAATATCAACATTTTTTGTGACCATAGACCAATATTTTAATGACTCAACCAAAATAAAATTAACCTCGATTACAAGTGAGACTCAGAAATCAAGGAAGTATTTTGCATCAATTATACAATATGGTACTGACAACAATGAAAATTTTAGAAGATATTGAAAGATATTGAAAGATCTTGGGAAACCCTTACTTAGGAAGAAGAAAGAGAAATATCCTTGAGGTAAAAAAGACAATTGTGAATCCAAGAAAATTGGAACCTTATAAGGGTATTCCAACAAGAATTAAAAGCAATAAACTTCAGCTTCATGGAATTGGTGAAAGTTTCAAGTCAGAAAAACGTGAAACCCTAATCATGGGGGATTCAGAGAAAGAAATGAGATTCCTAATGTGGAAGAAAGAAATGACAAACAAAGAGTTCCAAGAAGAAGGTCTAGATCCAACACAATTAATCTATGTATAGAACAACATACACCGCCAACCCTACCTCAAGGAGGCTTGCCTATGTTTTCGGGTGATGGGATCATGGATCCAAAAATACATATGGATCAATTTCTAAATGTTTGTGATATACATTTTATTGAACATGGTTATGTGATGGTCATGGGTTTTCTACAAACCATGATAGGACCAACTTATGAATGGTATCTTTCTCTACCAGCTTGATCAATTAGCTCGTTTGATGATTTGGAAAACATGTTCATGACCATGTATGCACCTCCTGTTGCATATCATAATCTCCTCACCCAATTTACTCAAATCCATCTCAAGAAAGGAGAAAAAATCATAGACTTCAACTTATGATTCTTCAAGACTCTAAATCAAATCCTAGAAGAACAAAGACCTAATAATCCTATCATATTTGGATGTTATAAGAATGCAATGTTTGTGAATGTGAATTATGAAATCATATCATCACAAATAAATGATGTACATGCAATTATCCAAAAGGCAACGAATATGGAAGAATTTATGTTAGAGACTAGTGTTGATCCTTATATTATTCTGGGAAAAGTGCAAAGACAAATGACCAATTTATCAATATCACCTCAAGGACCATATACATCCATAATTTTCGAAAATCGAAGAATTGATGGAATAGTTCTTCAGGGTGTTCCTCCTTGTTGGTACCTAGGTTTGCACCCTTGTCCTTTTCTCTGTGATAACCTATCCATCCATCAAGTTGAGTTTTGTTGTGGTTTGTGTATCCTTTCCTCCATTTTCATTTTCATGGCCCATTTTCACCTTTTACGTTGTTGCACCATCGATTTTTATTGCCTAAAAGGTAAACACATATCTAGTTCAAGTTCAAACACTTGTCATTGTATTCGCCACTAATGAACACCATGCAAATCCACCAAGTTTTATCTGTTCAGGAGACAGCCAGGGTCAATAAAGCCATTAAAAGATTAGTAAGATTTCGCAGGGAACTCAACGAATCAGAATATTCCTCCTCGGCCTCTAGACATAGGTAGACGACAGGTTGACATGATCGACAGTCAATATCTAACCTTCAAGCCAGATCGACAGCTCCCATGGAATTTGAGATTACATAAGTAGGAGAAAATACATTTTTCCATGGGGTGCCTAACCCCCATGCTAATCTCTATAGGCGACATCCCCATCCTTCATATCAGCGGTTCTCATGGCTTCCTGGACCCCCCCGACCTTTCTACCTTTAACGTGAGGGGGGGGTCCAGAAAAAGAGGTTTCCCCACCGTGGGCCCCTCCCAACGTGGCCCCTTCCCATGTTCTCGGACCCCCCCCTCTAATCTGATTACTGCCTACCCCCCCC
>ML796104.1:130192-162281 GCA_009831015.1 Picea engelmannii
GACTTACTGGCACGTGATACACCCATGTGTCCACGTCTATTCCAAAGGGAAAATTCAACGGTTAGAATTTTCTCAAATCTACGGCACAGATATTTTCAGTGTTTCAGGGTTTCAGGCATCGGAGTTCGTAAAACCACACCTCTCGAAATTTCGCTAGATGAAATCCCAAAATTACTGTCTACCCCTCCACTTGATCCAACGGTCAAGTTCCTCTCTTACGATCTATGGTGTACATCGTTTCAGAATTTTGAGTTTCGTTATTTCGTGACTTGTGAAAAAAAGGTTCTTCCCTTTTGGTTTCTCGGGTGCCGAAACGTTGTCTGACAGCCACATGTTTCCCCCCGATGGACGGTCCCGATGAATTCAGGGTTTTGCGCATCGTGATTTCCACGTTCCTGTGCAACTCCAAAGGGTTTCTAAACCTGTGCATGTTCTCCAGATCCAACGGTTGTGAGGGTTCTCCTTCCCTCCCGAACATATCCAACGGCTCCAACACTTCATGCATTGAGCTCTCTCTCTCTGTGGCCATATACCACTATGACTGCATTTTTATAATACCGCTACACCTCCTGAGCTTTGTAACACCACCAAGTGACTCCTTGACACTCAGGAGCATTCAAAGGTCTAAAATTGGTCCTCCAAAAACAATTTCTCCTCAAACCCTCGGTCCAAAGACCACTCAACTGGCCCATCTAGGCTCAGCGTCGAAACCTTGGTTCTGATACCATACTATAACACCCTTTTTTTACTGTTGCGACGCTCTGATACCATACTGTAACGCTCCAGGCCCTCAACCCTATGGTCGGGCCAACATTACTACGTGGAATAACAATACTCACACTTGATTATATAAACAACATGTATTTAAGAAAATGAAAACACATTTAAACTCGGAGTAAACATAAGAACTACTGCTAACACAATATTCCCTGGTATTAACAATAATTCATCTGCACAACGGAATACATGATAAAATATAAGCATCATAGGCATGCAAAACATAACATTTAACATAATCTAATACTTATCTTTGAAACAGTGGTAGTTCCACCAACCAAGTGCAGGCCTTCCATGAACCTCCCAGCCTTAGACCACACTACTCATCAGGCTCAACAGTGGGTCACCCCCGAGCTCGGACTAAGCTCCACCCCAAGGCAAGGAATTCTAGGCTAGGCTGAGGTTACAGGGAAAACACACAATCACAAGGAAGGAATTCTCTCCCAGGAACCACTCATACTCACTTCCCACAGAATCTCCTTCCCCACATGCCTGTTCCACCCCAGGAGTATACACCTTCTCTATCACCTAGACAGTCCTCCGGCTACTAACCTCCCTTGCCTTGGGTTTCAGCAACATACCGGACCGGAAGTCTCCAAGCTCTGTGGTAGCTATAGGGTTCCTTCCAGGAGTTCTCTCCTTCCTCTGTGCACTCTCTCACCTGAAGAGAATCTCTCACAGGCCAAGCAACCTGTTCTTCCAACTTCAATCACCTCTCTCACCTAGAGAGAATGTTGTACAAACTAGCCAACAAGCCACACACATTCCAGCACTGCATGGCCACACCAGCCAACGAGGAAAATAGACACGATATTTCCAATAGGCTTAGCAATGATAGGATGGTCTCTCGGTTATGGCTTGGGAACATAGATTCCACACACAGGTTCGATGGTTTAGACAGAGGATGTCTCGGACTTCCAGAAATCAACACAGGCTATCTCCGAAATCAACACACATACTTCTCAGAGATGCGTGACGATTTTTCCATGCAGGGATAAATTCAAACTCCATGGTTCACAACAAGATGTACGAGCTATCTCAGAACAAACACAGACCTTTTTCTGTTCAGAGGATGCACGAGGGTATTTCTGCAGGGTCCGACGGTTCACACCCAGGCAGTCCAGAGTCGAATGGAGGAGGAACCCCCAACACAGCTCATCTCAGCCGTTTTATTTGCATGCACCTGGGTTGACACTTGTCACCCATGAAACTACATGCGTTCCTTTAGCATGAATTCCTCCCACCATTTGGAAATCACATGTCATTCCAAAAGAACTTAGGATAAAAACATATTACTCACATGTCTTTTGGAATAATATTAAAATATTATTCCCCAAGGACTTAAGTCCCTAGGCTCAACACTTAGCCCCTAGGATCCACACTTAGCCCCCTTTTTTCACCTTCCAGCCCCTAATCCTTTGCCCACTTTGTGGAATCTTAGTCCCCCATCACTCATTCATCGTGGTCGATTTGCACGCGATGATGTTTATATTTTATTACTACTCCGCATAAATAAAGGTACAAAATTAGGCTCTTAGCCTTCAACACTTAGGCTCTCTGGCATAATAATCACATAATCCCACTAGATTATATAAACTCGGCTCACCGGCCTATAAAACATATTTAAAATTCATTTCATAAACAAGATTTACAATAGGGCTCAGCCTATTGTAAATCTTCAACTCTTGATTCTGCTTCAGTATCCAGTCCTCCATCCACCCTTGTATCTCCCATAAATTTTCATATTCCTAGTATTCAAACCATGGTTGTTAACAATATGGATGTTATAATTGCTTCCAGATATGCACCCCTAGTACTGCCTATAGGGTTACATGCACTCCCAACCACAACAAAGCCAAGAAGGCTCATTCTAACCCTGAGAATAACACAATAGTCTCTAAGCCAAAAAGGCAACTAAGAAAATCCACTGTAGCTCAGAGATATACTTTCCCCCTCAAGGGAAAAGTTGCTTACCAAGAGAATACTTCAAATCATCATCCCAAGCAGCTTGAATTTGAAATCCCTGAGAATCATAATTCCAAAGGGGCTCAAACCTCTTCAAATATTGATTCTGCTTCAGTATCCAGTCCTGCATCCACCCCTGTATCTCCCAAGGGGCTCAAACCTCTTCAACTCTTGATTCTTCTTTAGTATCCAGTCCTACATCCACCCCTATATCTCCCATAAATTTTCATATTCCTAGTATTCAAACCATGGTTGTTAACAATATGGATGTCATAATTGTTGCCAGATATGCACCCCTAGTACTGCCTGTAGGGTTACATGCACTCCCAACCACAGCAAAGCCAAGAATTCTCATTCTAACCCTGAGAATAACACAGTAGTCTCTAAGCCAAAAAGGCAGCTAAGAAAATCCATTGTAGCTCAAAGATATACTTTCCCCCTCAAGGGAAAACTTGCTTACCAAGAGAATACTTCAAATCATCATCACAAGCAACTTGAATTTGAAAGCCCTGAGAATCATAATTCCAAAGGGGCTCAAACCTCTTCAACTCTTGATTCTACTTTAGTATCCAGTCCTGCATCCACCCCTATATCTCCCATAAATTTTCATATTCCTAGTATTCAAACCATGGTTGTTAACAATATGGATGTCATAATTGT
Organism: Picea engelmannii; assembly: GCA_009831015.1. Lineage (NCBI taxonomy): Eukaryota > Viridiplantae > Streptophyta > Pinopsida > Pinales > Pinaceae > Picea > Picea engelmannii. Next base: position 133,595 of record ML796104.1, read on the forward strand.
TGCCAGATATGCACCCCTATTACTGCCTGTAGGGTTACATGCACTCCCAACCACAACAAAGCCAAGAAGGCTCATTCTAACCCTGAGAATAACACATTAGTCTCTAAGCCAAAAAGGCAACTAAGAAAATCCACTATAGCTCAGAGATATACTTTCCCCCTTAAGGGAAAATTTTCTTACCAAGAGAATACTTCAAATCATCATCACAAGCAGCTTGAATTTGAAAGCCCTGAGAATCATAATTCCAAAGGGGCTCAAACCTCTTCAACTCTTGATTCTGCTTCAGTATCCACTCCTACATCCACCCCTGTATCTCCCAAGGGGATCAAACCTCTTCAACTCTTGATTCTACTTCAGTATCCAGTCTTGCATCCACCCCTGTATCTCCCATAAATTTGCATATTCTTAGTATTCAAACCATGGTTGTTAACAATATGGATGTCATAATTGCTTCCAGATATGCACCCCTAGTACTGCTTGTAGGGTTACATGCACTCCCAACCACAACAAATCCAAGAAGGCTCATTCTAACCCTGAGAATAATACAGTAGTCTCTAAGCCAAAAAGGAAACTAAGAAAATCCATTGTAGCTCAGAGATATACTTTCCCCCTCAAGGGAAAAGTTGCTTACCAAGAGAATACTTCAAATCATCATCACAAGCAGCTTGAATTTGAAAGCCCTGAGAATCATAATTCCAAAGGGGCTCAAACCTCTTCAACTCTTGATTCTACTTCAGTATCCAGTCCTGCATCCACCTCTGTATCTCCCATAATTTTTCATATTCCTAGTATTCAAACCATGGTTGTTAACAATATGGATGTCATAATTGTTGCCAGATATGCACCCCTAGTACTGCCTGTAGGGTTACATGCACTCCCAACCATATATTATATGAAATATTTTCCAAGATATAATGGGGAAGGTGGAGTAACTGCTAAAGAACATCTTGTAGCCTTCTAGAGCTTTGCAGTTAACTTTAACATTAATTATGATGATGTATGGATGAGGTTGTTTTTACAGAGTCTGAATGGGGAAGTCAGATAATGGTTCAAGGGTCTTCCTCCAACTTCCATTGCAGATATTGAGGCATTAGATGAATCTTTCATAAATTAGTGGGGATATAGGAGAGATTACCTCTACTATATCACTGAATTTGGGGATCTAAAGAGAAATAATGGTGAATCTATTTCAGACTTCACCAAGAGATTCAATAAAATGTATGGTAGAATCCCTGATGAAATTAAATCGACTGAAGCCTCTGCCATAATCACTTATGCTAATACATTTGATGCATATTTCTCCATCCTCCTGAGAGAGAGAATATCAACCACACTATTGTCCATGTAGGAAGAAACCACTGAGGTTGAATATAATATTTTGGCATCAGACAGACTAAAGACTAGATCTGATAAAGATAAGAAAAAACAGAGAGAGGATGCCCCTACATCCTCTAACTCAACCACATATGATCCAAAACTTGAGGAAATGACCAATACTTTGAAGGATCTGAATTATGAAATAGCTAAGATAAAATGGGAATCCAAACAGCCAAACAAAACTTTTGAAGGGGCCGGAAATAGAAATCAAAATCAGTTCAAAAGGCCTAATTATGCCCCTCAGATAATTCAGAGAGAAAGGAGAAATGTTGATGATCAAAGGGTAGTGCCTCCTTTCCAAAACAATCAAATTGAGGAAATGGATGCAGACAATGATGTTGTGGATGATACTGTTGTGATTTTCAATGAAATAGATTATTACACCAATCACTTAACACAACAAGAATATGAGGTAGCACAATTGTCAAATCAGTTTGATGACCAGATAGGGGAGGTGGGAGTTATTCAAGGTCAACCCAAGAAGAAATATGATTTGAGGACAAGAGAAGGGCCCTCTAAGGCCACCACTTTTTATCAAAGAAAACAAGTTGAAGCTCCCCCCAAGCCAAGTCCAAATAAAGGTATGTCATCTAAAACTCAACAACTTCCCCTATCAAAACTTGTATTCCCTGAAATAAAATAATCTGATAGGTTGTTGGGTTGCCAAATTACCATCTTTTTACCAACCTTTCACTTCACTTTTAACCATATTCCACTTTCCCATACCCTTACATTAAACCATTTTCATGATTACACGGGTTTTATACATATTATTTTCCAATGCATCTATTTTAGTGTTTTTGAGTGAATTTATGGTTAAATATTGGAAAAATGACATGTTTACACTTATGTATGAAAGTGGGATGAGTTTCATGATGTTTACAGGTGTATTTTAAGACTCCAACCTAGTCAAATTTGACCATCAAGCCTCAAATTCGAATTTCCTCTTCAACCCTTTGAAGATTTGATGAAGATTTGGAGATTTACTCAAGTATCTTGGATGGAGATTAATCATGAAAGAGAGATTTGTGAGAGGATTTGTAGAGATATCACTTGATAGGTGTGAGCACATGGTTGTAACCAAATGAGAAATTTGTGGATCTAGGAGAGATTTGTGGATCTAAGTTATCTTAAATTTTTGTATAAATAGGAGTGCCTCCAACATTTCAAGGAGGAGGACTCTTGGAGCATTGTGTCCAACTTATGATGGAATAAGAATCAAACTTTATTTTCACATCAGTTTCCATTCTCTAGTTTAGATTTAGAATTCTTTAGTTTATGTGTTACTTTGTTCTTGGGAGAATTGAGCTCACTCCAAATAGATCATAGTAGCATTTTCTTCTTGTTCTAATGCTTTGAATAGGTTTATATGCTTTATTGTTTTTATTAGAATTATTTGATGATCTTGATTGTTGATAGGTTATTTAAAACATTACGAGAAGACCTCCTGTAAGGGACCTATTGTTTTCATGTCTACAACAACTAAGCCTTTTAAGCCTTTTAAGTGTATTTATTTTCAGTGCATGAGTGTTTACTTGATGATCTTGATTGTTGATAGGTTTTGTGAAACATCATGAGAGGACCTCATGTAAGGGAGCTAGTGTTTTCTTTCCTACAACAACTAAGTTTTATTAAGTGGAATGAAAGAGTTAGGATTTGATTGAATTTTCTTAGATTAGATTTAGATGCCTACTCTTGCATATATTTTGCTGGCATCATCACAAGATTACGATCATCCCTGGTTGATAACTAAATGAAAGCAATTTAAGAAATTGAATTGCCCAACATTTTGGTGTCGTTGCCGGGGATGGTGCTAAAGGAGTAGGTATAGGAACTAGCTTTCAATTTAGGGTGTATTTTATTTGTTTTTGTTTTTACTAACCATTTCTAGATAAAGGATCTAGAATGCAGCCCAAAGACTACATTGAGGAATGGCATCGAGAAGTGGTTACGCCACAATATTCATCAATTCTTCAAGAGATCCTTGTGGCAAATCGAAAGGTCAAGTCGATTTCACATATCCTTACAAACAATCAGGTACATTTTTCAAGTTGGGATATGAGCATTTCAAAATTTCTAATTCATAAATGGCTTCATTGGAAGCATGGATATACTTAAAAAATAAAAATAGTTTTTAGATAGATAGGGAAAATAAAAATAAACTTTTATAGTTTTTAGGATAAATTTGATGTTTTGTGGTGCAGTAAGAACCATCCATTACTAACCCTTGGCAGGAAAGATTTGCAATAAAACAAATGATTGAGAACAAGGAGTGGAAGTGAAGATCACAAATGAAAAATTAAGGAAGATTTACAGGAAAAAGGGACATGCATCAAGGAGGAAAACAAGTGGAGTTTCAAGAGCTAAGAAATTGAGGTCTGCATAAGAGGTAATTTTTTTTTTTTAACATGCTTTTCAAGTTGAAGATTTCAAATATTTCAAGCATCACCAAGTTCCTGAGTATGCTCTCTTCCCGTGCCTTGTTGCGATCTGGAAGATCAAAAAAGAGAATTTGGAAATAAGTTAGTCTTGAATGTCTATTTTCATTTGACAATTTCTGACAAATTTTCATTAATAAATTCGATATTTAAAAAAAAAAAAAATGATGAATCTAGGATGATTTTGGAGTTGATCTAAAATTCTTGACGATTTGCAAATGCTTAAATTATCAATTTTCGTCTCCAAATTTCAACTTATTTGTCTTAGGCTTTTTCATAAATTCTACATCGCATAAATAAAAGAAAACTAGTTAAAAACTATGTTATATATATATATATATATATATATATATATATATATATATATATAACTATTTTTAAAAAATAAAATAAAATAAAAATACATTAATTAATAAAACTCATGCGCATGGTGCATTGGTAAAAACACAATTCTTAAAAAATAATAGTGCAATAGTGTAGTGGCAAATGCGCATAAGATGACTATGCCTGGTCATAGGCTTCGTTTTGCAGTTTTGGGGCTTCAACCTGGAAGCTGCATATGAGACCTTGCAGGATGTTGTAGGTTTGACTACGTTGAGTGCAAGTGTTGAAGATGTATTTGCAAGTGGAGACCTTTCTCAGGCTGCAGAAACCTTATCTAATATCAGACATTGCTTGTCTGTGGTTGGTGAAGTTTCAGAGTTTGCAAATGTGAAAAGGAAGTTAGAAGTTTTAGAAGATAGGTTGGAGGGAATGGTACAACCTCGTTTATTCGATGCGCTTTCTAACCGTAAGGTTGATGCTGCACAAGGTTTATGGTATATTCTTATCCGTATTGGTCGGTATAAATATATGGAACAACAATATACTAAGACATGTCTGAAGCCTTTACGTTGCTTGTGGGAAGAATTTGATTCTGGAAAAGGAAATGTAGCCAATAGCAAAGCAAGTGGTGGAAAACAACTTGGGGAAAGGAAACCTACGACTATTTCTACGATGAGTAATGGAAATTATACTTCGTTTTTGAGCTGGTTACCTCATTTTTATGATGAGGTTCTTCTTGATCTTGAGAAAGAATGGAAATGGTGCATAAGGCATGGCTTGATTCTGAGCATTCTAATATGTGCTCGACTTGATAATCTTGGAGGACACATACCAAGAGTTTCGATCCCATTATGCCAAATATTGGGCGGTTTCTTCTAAAATAACGAGTGTGAATTTGATAAAATAACGACATTGACACCAGATTCAAAACCTTCCCTTAAACCCCTCCTTTCCCTTTGGATCCATTGCCGGCGCTATTTTTTTTGTACCCGAGTGCCGAGGCACGGTTACATTGCAATTCTGGAAGATGATGTTCGATTTGGCGAGCTTATCTGACGAGAAATTCGATACAAAGAAGTGGATAAATGGGGATTGCAAGGACCACCATCCGGAAGATCCCATAGAGAAACACCTGGGCGATTTGGAGATGAAATTGCAGGTCAAGTCGGAAGAAATTGCCTCTGCATTAGATGAGTAGAGCGTCGTTGCATTGCTTAGAGTCCCCCGTGCTTCTTGAGATGTCATTTGGATCCGAGACGATGTCGTTTCTCTATGATCTGTCGTCTCTGGGATCCTTCAGAAACTCAAAAATGTAGAAGGTTCATTAGAAGAATTTGTAGCAGCACTTGCAAGAGTGGACACAATCAAACAACGTATATACCTCGCACCTGCAACAAAACAAAAATCTACACATTCTGTAATAAGTCTCACCCGCCTGTGCAATGGTAAAATGTTGATTTGAATGGTGGTGCACCTTGGACAAATCCAATTCACAAATAGTGCTAAATAGAACAAATCCAAGGAAAATAAATAAAATGAAATGCACTTTTTACCTGTCGGGAAGTGGTGCACCTTGGACAACCCGCTCGTGTTTCTTTGATAACTTCTTGGTTTGATGTTCAATTTCAGTGATACAAAAGCCAAATCAAAATATTAGAAGCATTTTCAATGATATGATGTTCTTAAGAATTTTTCAAAGTCTATCAAAAAAAAATGACCAAAACTAATTGATATCCTCAAATGCTGGTGGAAATGCCTTCATGACATAGAGCTCATTGAGAGTTTTCCAACTACATTAATGGAGAGGCTGAAGCCCTCTATTTCCAATTGAGGCCAAAGTCGGATCAACACTTGGACTAATTTGATTGGATTTATTAAATAGAGTGGGAATAATTTTTGTTATTATTTTTCTTAATTTAAGTTGTTTGATAAGTGCTTTAAAAGGAGGCCCAATTGAGATTGAACCCGTGACCTCTTATTGACAATTCCATCTCCTCCAACATATATTATTCCATTGGGACAAGCATGGAAATTGAACAAGGAAACCAAAGCTTGAGAATATCTTGGGCCATTTGTCTCCACTTCATAGCCTGAAGTACGTCATTGTGGTAAACGCCATCTAGAACCCAAAATTTATCATGACGAAAAACTCTAACCATCCACCACACACGAATAGTCATCATAAATAATCATTTTATCGTTATTTTCAATTCCAAGAGAAGATACTACAACTGCAAATGCTTTCTCGGATGGTAGAATATGTGGAAGATTTGAAGTCTAGTCTGATATTTTGTCCACATCAAAGAATATTGCACCAGTAATATGCACATCCTAAAATTATTGCAGTGGGTTTCTCTGTTTATTTGGCGTGTACTAAGATGCATCCACAACCTTGACATTGAGTTGCCATTGAACCACGTGTCACTTGTTTTTGTAATCATCGGAATGTTTGCATTTCAATTGAAATTTTTTTGTAATCGCCCAAAAATATCAATGGTCTACGGATAAATTTTCCAACCTGACACTGCATAAACCATCATTTTACCATCACTTCAAATCTCAGATCAAATGACGCATGATTGATTATTTTGTTTATTGTCAGTTTAAAAATATGGAAATACAGAAGCCAAAACTTGCAAATCGGGTTCCCTGTTGCACTACAGGTCTAAATTTTGTAGCATGGGTGAATGACAAGACACCACATGGACCAATTAGATACTTCCATGTGGCGGCCTCATTTTGGGCACAATGGAACAATGGCACACACATAAATCAAACATACAACTTGTTTCAAGCTAACAAAATGATTTTACCATTGTGAGACATGTTTTAAAAATGGGGTGGCAACCAAAATTGAATCCACATTCTCTGCCATAATATGTGAAGGATATAACTAACCGTTCTAGGTGCCATGTTGTTGAACACATACATAATTATTATATTTCAATTGAAATTTGTTAGCATGAATAATAGGAAAAGTTCATGGATCTAAACAACCGACTTACCACCATTCAAATCAACATTTTACCATTGCACAGGCGGGTGAGACTTGTTACAGAACGCGTAGATTTTTGTTTTGTTGCAGGTGCGAGGTATATATGTTGTGTGATTGTGTCCACTCTTGCAAGTGTTGCTACAAATTCTACTGATGAACCTTCTACCTTTTTGAGTTTTTGAAGGATCCCGAAGATGACATATCACAGAGAAATGACATCGTCTCGGACCCAAATAACATCTCGAGAAGTGAAGGGGACTCTAAGTAATGAAGCGACGCTCTGCTCGTCTAATGCAGAGGAAATTTCTTCCGACATGACCTGCAATTTCATCTCCAGATCACCCAGGTGTTTCTCTACGAGATCTTCTAGATGGTGTGCCTTGCAAGCCCCATTCATCCACTTGTTTGCATCAAATTTCTCATCGGAGAAGCTCACCAAATCGAGTATCATCTTCCAGAATTGCAATGTAACCCTGCCTCGGCACTCGGGTACCAAAAAAAATAGTGTCGACACTGGATCCAAAGGGAAAGGAGGGGTTTAAGGGAAGGTTTTGAATCTGGGATCAATGTCGTTATTTTATCAAATTCACACTCGTTATTTTAGAAGAAACCGCCCAATATTTGGTGGAATGGGATCGAAACTCTTGGTATGTGTCTTCCAAGATTATCAAGTCGAGCACATATTAGAATGATCAGAATCAAGTCAGGCCTTATGCACCATTTCCATTCTTTCTCAAGCTCAAGAAGAACCTCATCATAAAAATGAGGTAACCAGCTCAAAAATGAAGTATAGTTTCCATTACTAATCGCAGAAATAGTCGCAGGTTTCCTTTCCCCAAGTTGTTTTCCACCACTTTCTTTGCTATTGGCTACATTTCCTTTTCTAGAATCAAATTCTTCCCACAAGCAACGTAAAGGCTTCAGATGTGTCTTAGTATATTGTTGTTCCAGATATTTATACCGACTAATACGGATAAGAATATACCTTAAACCTTGTGCAGCATCAACCTTACGGTTAGAAAGTGCATCCAATAAACGAGGTTGTACCATTCCCTCCAACCTGTCTTCTAAAACTTCTAACTTCCTTTTCACATTTGCAAACTCTGAAACTTCACCAACCACAGACAAGCAATGTCTCATATTAGCTAAGGTTTCTGCAGCCTGAGAAAGGTCTCCACTTGCAATTACATCTTCAACACTTGCACTCAACTTCCTCAAAACTGCAGCATCCTGCAAGGTCTCATATGCAGCTTCCAGGTTGAAGCCCCAAAACTGCAAAACGAAGGGTTTTGTGTGCCCAAATATCGAATCCAAACCTATGACCGGGAATATTCATCTTATGCACGTTTGGCACTACACTATTGCACTATTATTTTTTAAGAATTGTGTTTTTACCAATGCACCATGCACATGGTGCATTTATTTTCATGTTGGTTTGTTCTATTTAGGCCTCCCATTGGCCCAAATATCAAATATCAGGTCAAGATCAGACATAGAACAACCATACCAGACAATGTAAAACACTGGTAGGTATTTAGTGATGATCTGTAGTTGCAGATATTTCTACACACCATTGATGAATTCTCCAATATCTCAATTGATCAAAAGGGTCAAGAAGGTGAAGATGATGAATTGGAAGATCAACAACCATCTCCTCTATTGAAGACATTGGTTGGTCATAATATTGTGGAGCTGAAAACCAACCATATTCCAAAAGGACTAGTGCCTTTGGAGAGATTGTTTGACAGTAATGATGTTTACAAAGGAGTTTCCATGGAGAGTCAAGAAGAAGAGGTGAAAAATTGTAATATTGGGACCACTAAGAATCCCAAGATCATCAAGCTATCCAAAGCATTAGCTGCAGAACAAAAAGACAGGTATGTTAGTCTCATTAAAAAATTTGTTGATACTTTTGCATGGTCCTATGAATATTTGAATACATTTGACATTGACATCATCCAACATAAGATCCCTCTAAAGGCTGGCTCCAAGCCATTCAAGCAGAAGATTCAAAAATTTAATCCCATGTTAATGACCATAATTGAGAAAGAGATGAAAAGAATGTTGGATACCAAGATTATTGTACCATTGAGGTACTCAATCTGGGTGGCCAACTTAGTACTTGTAAGGAAGAAAAGTGGTGAGATATGCTTGTGTGTTGACTTCAGAAATCTAAACAAATGTTCTCTGAAGGAAAATTACCCCCTCCCCAAGATGGATCATATTTTACAAAGGGTGGAAGGTGCACATAGAATTTCCTTGCTAGATGGATACTCTGGTTATAACCAGATAGCACTGTGTGAGGGGGATAAAGAAAAAACAACATTCACCACCCCATGGGGAACATTCATGTATGACAAAATGCCCTTTGGGCTGATGAACGCAGGGGCCACTTTTCAGAGGGCCATGGACATAGATTTTGTGGGGGAGAAAGACAAATTTATGGTTATATACTTGGATGACATAACCATTTTCTCCAAGTCTGATGATGAACATTTGCAGCACCTGGAGCAGGTTTTCAAGAAATGTAGGAGATATGGAATATCCATGAATCCTAGAAAGTCTCACTTTTCCATGCTAGAAGGAAATCTTTTGGCCCACATCATATCAGTAGGAGGTATAAAAATTGATCCAAAGAGGGTTTGTGCCATTCAAGAGATTGATATCCCCAGAAACAAAAAGGTTGTTTAGTCTTTCATTGGTAAGATAAACTTCCTCAGACGTTTTGTGCCAAATTTTGATGAAATTATGAAGCCTATTACTAACATGTTGAAGAAAGATGTTGTGATAAAATGGTCCTTGGAGGAAAAATCATCTTTCCAAACAATCAAGAAATATTTAGCTAAAGCCCCTGTGTTATCCAGTCCAGACTATACCAAATATTTCTTCATCTTTTCCTTCACTTCAGAAGAAACCATTCTTGTTGTATTACTACAGAAAAATAAAGAAGGGCATGAACAAATCATAGCATTTTTTAGCAGATCTCTTAGAGATGTTGAGATGAAGTATGATATATTAGAAAAGAAGGCTTATGCACTGTTCAAAGCCCTCAAAGCCTTCAGGGTTTATGTGCTGCAGTCTAGCATAACAACCTTTGTTCCTAGCAGCAGTGTCAAAGATATTCTAGTCCATCCAGACAGTGAGGGAAAAAGAGGAAAATGGATTGTCAAACTGCTGGAGTATGACTTGCACATAAATCCCACCAAGTTGTTCAAGGGGAAAGGAATAGCCAAATTGATATCAGATTCAAATTATAAGGTGCTAGAATTGTACCAAATCTTCACCCAATCAGATGCACCCAACATACAGCATAGACAAGACAACTTACAGATATTTGAAAACTACTCCTCTTCACCTTCATATAAAAACATCATCTATTTTCTACAACATTTTGAATGTCCACCAGATGTGAAAAAGACAAAGGCCAGGTCTCTCAAATTGAAAGCCATCAAATTCTACATCTCAAACCAGAACCTGTATTGGAGAGATCCTGTTGGCATCCTGTTAAAATTCCTTGATGAAAATGAGGCCAAACAAGTCACAGTAGAAATGCACAGAGGAGTATGTGGAGGACACCAGCATTGGAAGGCCACAACTCTCAATATCCCAAGGGAAGGGTATTATTGGCCCACCCTTTTATTTGATGTTTTTTCTACTGTCAGAGCATGCAATGAGTGCCAAATGTTTGCAAGAAAGAAGAAGTTACTATCACTTCCCCTAAATCCTATCATTGTTGGTGGTCCATTCCAACAATGGGGGTTAGACTTCATAGGAGAAATAAATACACCCTCTAGTGGAAACCACAAGTGGATCCTCATTTCCATTGATTACTTCACCAAGTGGATTGAGGTTATGCCCACTAGGAATGCAACTGACAAAGTGATCATCAATTTCCTAGAAACTAATATTTTTTCCAGATTTGGTTGCCCCAACAATCTTGTAACAGAAAATTCCAAAGCATTCAAGTCCAAAGACATGATTTACTTATGTGGAAATCATAACATTTCCTTGACACATTCCACACCCTATTATCCTCAGGGGAATGGTATGGCAAAGTCATCAAATAAAATTCTCATCAATATTATCAAAAAATTGTTGACTGATAACAAGAAAGATTGGGACTCCAAACTTAATTATGCTTTGTGGGCTGACATAATCAGCACCAAGAGGTCTTTTGGAACCTCACCATTCCATCTTGTTTATGGCATAGATGTTGTTTTTCCCACTCAACTTGGTATACCAGTCTTAAAGTTCTTACAGGAAGAGATGGAGGAGCCCAATGACATCCAAAGAAGAATCTTCCAGATTATAGAGGTTTAGCAAAGGAGAGAAGCATTGGATCAGAGGAATGAAGCATACCAGATCAATATCAAATCAGTCTTTGACAAGAAAACCAAGAAGGAGCTTTTTTAGAAAGGTGACATGGTCTTGAGGTGGGATGCCAGAAGGGATGACAAGTCCAAGCATGGTAAATTTGACAACCTTTGGTTTGGCCCTTTTAAGGTAGTTGCGGTGTTGGACAATAACACCTTTATCTTACACAACCTGAATGATGCATAGATCTTTGGAGGCCTAGTAAATGGGCTCTTCCTAAAACACTATTTTTCTTAAAGATGAGGGAAGGCCCCTCTTGTACTATAGATGCATTAATTTGATTGTCTCTTTTGATTAGTTATGGGTGCATTGAATAAATCTTGTCATTCAAGAATTTCTTTTTCAGTTTGTTTATAAAATGCATGGTTGGGGGTAGCAGCAGATGTACAGGGCTGATAGATAGGAACAGAGATAAGTGATGCAACGTAAGAGAAATTATGTGATCCCAATGGATAAGGCACCGATATATAGTTCTTAACACCTCACAGGGACGAGCTATCCCCAGTTGGAGCCAATGTTGGTACCTAGGTATGCACCCCTGTCCTTTTCTCTGTGATACCCTATCCATCCATCAGGTTGAGTTATGGTGTGGTTTGTGTAGCCTGTCCTCCATTTTTGTTTTCATGGCCCTTGTTCACCTTTTACGTTGTTGGACCATCGATTTTTATTACCTGAAAGGTAAACACATATCTAGTTCAAGTTCGAACACTTGTAATTGTATTCACCACTAATGAACTCCATGCTGGTCCACCAAGTTTTATATGTGCAGGAGACAACCAGGGTCAATAAAACCATTAAAATATCAGTAAGCTTCTGTAGGGAACTCAACGAATCAGAACAATCATCCTCGGCCTCTAGATGCAGGCAAATGATAGGTTGACATGATCGATGGTCAAGATCCGATCTTCAAGCTAGATCGACAGCTCTCGTGGAATTCAAGATTACATAAGGAGGAGAAAAGACATTTTGTCACGGGGCGCCTAACCCCTGTGCTAATCTATATCTGTGACATCCCCATCCTTTATATCAATGGTCCTCACGGCTTCCTGGAACCCCCCCCCCGACCTTTCTACCTTTAATGTGAAGGGGGGGGTCCGAGAAAAGCAGTTTCCCCGCCACGAGCCCCGCCCAATGTGGCACCTTCCCATGTTCTCGGACCCCCCCTCTCTAATATTCTTACCACCTACCCCCCTATAGAATCCTACTGATTTTCCTCCCAATACCATTCCTCTCACCACCAAGCACCTGTCTCCCACTCATATTATACCACAATACTCCCACTCTTGTCACCACTGCCCACTTGTCGTCCACTCACCTCCACTCACCTCCTAGCCTATTTAATCCTCCTCTCTCTACATGCCACCTGTATCCTTCACTACATGTCGCCAACTCCATACTCCTGATACCTTCTTCATATTCACATCTCCTCTCACCTTTTGGCATATGTCCTCACATGTCAACTACACTCACATCTACTCATCTCGCCTCCCCATTGGATGATCGCCTCCACGTCTCTCTTATTGATTGTTGGGTCATCAACCATTCCAGCGAAGATATTCATAGGTACAGATGGAAGATGACGAGGTCGACACAGAGTGCACTCGACTACCAAATCTCTGTTAGAGACAGAGAACATGGAGATCGTCCCAGTTCAATGTAACTAGTTTCCATAACGCTTCAGAAGACTACCTTCTTCCTCAAGCAGATATCTGCCAACATAGCTAGTTTTCTCTAGTGGCCTTCATCTCGCGGGCATGCCATCGTTCAATGCAAAACTCTGTTCTGCCACTCCGAGCATTTTTCTGCCAATCTCAGTTCTTTCATCACATGCAGTCTCATTGCTAGTAGCAGTTCCAGTTGCGCCATTACAAAACTCTTTTAGATTAAATAACAAGTGGTATTATGTGTGTGATAAGAACCACTTGTTACCAGTTAAGTCTGGTACAGAGTTCACATGCTGAACTCCATTTAATATCAATTATTTTAGTCAGTCTGTCTTATAGTCAGTAAACTAGAATTAGGTCTCATTCCCCTAAGGAAGAGAGCCTCTACAACTCTTTTAAATAGTAAGTTTTTGGATATTGTGTGGGGGGGGGATTCTTGGGAGAATAAATGAATACATCATCTTGGCTGAAACTATTCTTCATATGGATTAAATTCTCTACCTGGTGAATACTCTATTGATGATAGTGTTTGTTTTCTAATCCGTGTGTGTCTTATCATGAATGCAATCTTGATTTGTGATAAGTACTTTTATTTCCTTTTCATCCATTGCCTAACTTTTATTTATTAACATGCAACCTATGATTACAACTATGCCTTGGTGAAGTCTTGTTTTTCTTGCAACCTGTGGGAATGATTGTGTTCTGATACATGTTTTATGCTTGAAATATTATTTTATGCATCAAACTTCTTGCAGCAGGATACTCATTGAGTGGTGTGTTTCTTTCCTCTGCTTTTACCGTTTGTTTTTCATTGTTTGTCATTAGTGTGCCATCAGCTAAGGAGTACCCTCATCCTTGTCCTATTCAAACCCAACCTTGAGCTTGTATTAGTAAAACCAACCCTCTAAACTTACCCACCAAAAACAAAGAATCATTATTCTAAAAACTAATAAGTGGCCTAGATCTTCCCTTTTAGCAGTCAGGTGCAGATCTTAGGACCAACACTCCCAATGTGAGACACGATCCCAGAGTTTCCCTAGAGACAAGGAGGAAGATATAAATGGATCAAATGAGTAGAACAATTAGACATATGTAAAATAAAATTACTAGACTCAGCAAAGGTGAAAATATTTCCCCACCAAATCCATATGCAAGAGTACCAGGACAAGATCCAAGAATAATAAATGATAGAGTTGAAGAACATAGACCAATATCACTTAGAGTTCCAAATCCAAATGCTCTCATGTTATAAGAAACCGTAGAAGAAGAACATTTTGAAAACTTTGATCAAGATATTGATGCTAATCAAGATCAAGTTTTGGAATCTATACAAATGGATGAAGGATCATCCTCTTTTTATATCTTTGATGAACAAGAAGATCCAAAATTTTCACAATATAATGTTGTTTAGACAAGAACCCAAGCAAATAAATCTAAGACCAAGGAGCAACTAGAAAAGGAAAAGGCAAAATATAGTGCTCTGGATACAACAAAACAACAACTAGTCATGAATCAAATGAAGACTCCACTGCAAATGAACTATAATCTAGTTGATGAACTATCCAAGCTTAGACTTAGTTTACCATTCATGGATTTAGTTAAGATACCTCGAGAGAGAGAAAATATTTTGAAGATATTGGATGATACAAATTCAATAATTGAAGTAGCCAAAATGAATACAAGGAAACAACATAATGTTTCATCGGTAAGACAAAGGGGAAAAGTCCCACCATTTTACATATCAATAGAAAATCATGATTTCACATTGCATAATTGTTTAGTTGATAGTGGAGCTGCTAATAATATCATGCCTCTATTGGTGATGGAAGCACTCAGAACATAATGCATGAGTTATTATGAAACTGGTGAGAGAATATATGCCATAGATTCAAGAAAAGTCCAAACCTATGGTGAAATAAAATATTTTTGCACATGGATAACCGCAACCCCTCATATCACCACAATTTTCACCATTATAATTGTCGATTTACCTCCAACATATGGCATTGTGTTGGCAAGACATTGGTGCTCATTGATTGGAGGATATATCATGAATGATGGAAGTTGCAGGATGCTTCCAAATAAATATGGGACTATCATCAAAGTTCCATGAGAGCATAGAAATCCCATATCATTTAAGAAAAAGGAAAATGAAGTAATGCAAAATTATGTGGATGTTGGAATTGGGAATTATGTTGTTTTTAGTGCAGAACAAATAATTCTACCAAAGCATGATGAAGAAAACTCTTTCCAAGGATTTTGGAAGATGTCATTTGATGGAGCTTGTTCTAAGTCTGGGAATGGAGTTGGTATTGTTTTCAAAATCCACCGAGTTGGAATCTATCCACATGTTATCATACTAGAATTCCCATGTACCAATAATGAACTAGAATATGAAGCATTAATTCAAGGAATGCTTCTTTCCCTTCATATGAAAGTAGAAAATGTAGTGATAACCAAGGATTTAGAGTTGGTTATCAATCATATCAAGAAGAAAAAAAAATTGAAACACTATGCAAGAAGAGTTTGTGAACTGATGGATTCTTTTAAATATTTCAATATCTCTTTCATCCCTAGAGAAAATAATAACAAAAGAAAATGTGTTGGCAGTAGCTTCATCTCTTTTTAATTCAAAAGATTCTCAAAGTCAAAGTACTATCCATGTAAATACAATTTCCAGGCCTTCAATTCTAGACAATCAAGAATATTTGCAAGTTTTTGAAAATAGTGAGCATATTGTAAGCTTCCTCACAAATAATGACTCGTTGATGTTGAATGATTCAGAAGAGAGCCAAAATCCTCATTGGGAAATTAATAATCAACTTGTACGCAGTCCCACAAACTGTGTCAGTTTGGAATCTCTTTTTACAAGAGATGACCAAACAAAGATTCTAGATCCAAAATAAGAACCATATGTTAGAAAAGTTTAGGAAACCCAAAATATTAACATTGATACTTATGATTCTCTAGAGTACATAAATTTGGGTACCAATAGCTCTACTGAAGAAATTGATCAATATACTCAACTTTACAAAGAATTTCAAGAAATTTTTGCTTGGAGTTATGATGACTTAAAAGAATATTATAAGTCCATATTTCATCATATCATACCAATTAAAGAAGGATCAAAACCTTTCAAGTAGAAATTAAGAATGATAAATTCCAAGATAAATCCTCTAGTGAAGATAGAATTAGAGAAACTAAAGAAGGCTGGTATATTTTTTTCTATTAGACGTTCATAATGGCTCTCGAATCTAGTGGTATTAAGAAAGAAGAATGGTGAAATTGACCTTTGCGTTAATTTCAGATATCTAAATCAATCAATTATTAAATATAATTACCCACTCCCTAATATGGAGATGTTGCAACAAGTTATTGGATATGCACTAATGTCCAGGTTAGATGAATTTCCAGGATACAACCAAGTATTTATGGCTAAGGAAGATAGATAAAAAAAAAATAACATTCATAACACCATGGGGAACATATTCTTATGTTATAATTCCATTTGTATTGAAGAACACAGAGGCAACATTCAAGAGATCAATGGACCATGCTTTCAAAGATGTCATTGGAAAGTTTATGCTAGATCACCAAGATGATCTAACAGTTTATTCAAAGTTATGAGAAAAACATATTAATCACCTCAAACGGGTCTTTGAAATATGTAGAATGTATATAATATCTTTGAATCCAAAAAAGTGTTTGTTTTCCATAACAAAAGGAAGGATTTTAGGCCATATTGTGAGAAAAGAAGGAGTATACATTGATCCAAAAAGAGTCAATGCAATAAATGACCTAAACCTTGTGAAATCAAGAAAAGGAGTACAATCTTTCTTTGTGAAGATAAAATTTGTTTGACATTTTCCCCCAGATTATGCTACCATTGTCAAGCCAATAAATAAGTTGTTGAAGAAATATCATAAATTTGAGTGGACACCAGATATTCAAAAAGATTTCACAAAAATCAAATATGCCATCACTACTGCATGTGTTCTTGTCAGGCCTAATTTTGATAAAGAACTCATATTGTACTCATTTTCCTCAGAAGAAACCATCACCTCTATTCTTACCCAAAAAAATAAAAAACTTGAAGAACTCCCAATTGATTTCATGAGTAAAACCTTGCATGATTATGACCTAAACTATTCAATCATAGAGGAGCAAGTTCTTTCCCTGGTTAAAGAAATAGCTCATTTTAGGACTTGTATTTTATCATCCCACATCATTGCTTATGTCCCACACTCACCAGTGAATATGTTGCTCAATCAACAACTCAGAGAAGGTAGATGGGAAAATTGGTTGGAAAATATTCAAGAATATGATTTGGATATTAAACCTTTGAAATATATTAAGGGGAAAGGTTATGTAAATTCATGATTGGAATTGAAGTTGTGAACATTTCCCCTCCCAATGGATTTGATTTTGTAATACATGGAACAAGTTTAGAAAAATGTAATATTCCAGATATAAAATAGTATGAAGAACATAAATAATTAGTTAGAAATGGTAGATAAGCAACAATATAACCAGAACAATACCACAATAATACCAAAATGATACAAGAATAACACCAGAAGAGAAATTTGATTACTGAGAGAAATATTAACTTGCCTCTTCGAGGGGGAAACCTCCACCAGAGTAGATCTCTATTAAAATAATATCCAAGACAAAACTTTTCATACCCTCGACTCCTATTTATACTAAATATGTCTATCAAAAGAACAATCTAGAGAAAGATCCTTCTAGAAGTGGAAGCTTCTATTAGGTATTTTTACATTGGACTTATTCTTCCTTATTTCAAGGCCTTATTAATATTGACATTTATTACATAGAAATATAGTATTCTACCTACGTGAGGGGTTAGGTCCCTAACATGTCCTCCCCCTTAAAAACAACCTTGTCCTCAAGGCTTGAGATGAGGAAATTATTGCAGAATGGTAGTTGGTTCCCAAGTGGCATCTGTTGGAGTTGTATATTTTCACTGGACTAACACTTCCTTGATGGTTCACTAGCGCAGATGACACTCACGCTAGTCCAAAACTGCTCGTGGTTGTAGCCAAATGGAGAGTTCTTCGTCCAACTTGGGAAGGTTGGTTTGAGTTTGACACTTAGTTCCAATCACCTTCTTTAAGCAGGAAACATGAAAAACATGACGGAGCTTATAATTACTGGGAAAATCTAACTGATAGGCCACATGTCCCACATGCTTGAGAATGGTATAAGGACCATAAAATTTGGGTGCATGTTTTTTACAATGGTCAGCCTTGAGGGAATTTTTCTTGTAAGGTTGTAGTCAAAGAAACACCTGTTCCCCTTCTGCAAATTGACGTTCAGAGTGACCTTGATATGCTTGTTGCTTCATGTGATTCTAGGCCATGACAAAATTCTCTTTGAGGGTACAGAGGATAGCCTCTTGAACTGTAAGCATTTGGTCAATCGCTTGGACCTTCGAGACACCTGGAAAATATGATAGAAATGAAGGTGGATTTTGTCCATATACCGCTTCAAAAGGATTCATGCATGTAGTTGTATGGTAAGAAGTGTTGTACCACCATTCAACTAGTGGTAACCATTGATCCCATTGATTTTTCATTTCCGATGCAAAACACCTCAAATATGTTTCCAAATACTTGTTGACAAATTCAGTTTGACCATCAATCTGGGGACGATAAGTTGTGCTGAGATGCAATTAGGTGGCTTGTATCTTGAACAGTTCTTGCGAAAAATTGCTAGTGAAAGTTGGGTCATGATCAGAAACAATAGAATGTGGCATGCCATGAAGCTTGAAGACCTGATCCATGAAAAGTTGAGCAACAATGGATGATGTAAGTGGGTGTTGAAGAGCACAGAAATGAGCATACTTGGAAAGACGATCAACTACCACCATGATGATTGATTTATTTCTTGATTTAGGTAAGCCTACAATAAAATACATAGATATATATGCCAAATAGCAGGTGGAATCGAAAGCGGTTGTAGTGTGCCAAGAGATTTTACTATTTCTCCCTTGTTGCATTGATACACATCACATTCAGCCAAAAAATTACAAATGTGTTGTTTCATACCATCCTAGAAAAAAGAACATTTGACCTGGTCATAGGTTTTGGTAAACTCAGAGTGCCCAACAGTGGGTATAGCATGAAGCTCAAAAAGTACCTTGGATTTAAGTTTTGAATGTTTACTTAAATACAAACAACCTTTGTATCGAAGCTCATAATTGAGCCAAGAGTACCCTGGGGATACTTGAGAATTGGCCTGGAATTGTTGTTTCAGATGTGAACATTTGGGATCATGTAGCCATTCCTGGCGAACAGCTTGGAGCCAATATGGTACAATGAAGGAGAGAGAAAAAAGGGACCCTTCATCTTCATATTTTCTGAAAAGTGCATCAACAACCACATTGTATTTTCTTTTCTTGTAAATGATCTCATAATCATATCCAAAGAGCTTAGTCACCCATTTTTTTTTTCTAGGGAGGAAAGACATTGTTCCAGAAAATACTTGAGTCTTTGATGGTCTGTCTTAATTTGGAAGCAGTGCCCCAATAGATAAGGGCACCAAAGATCCACGACATGCAGAATAGCCAACATTTCCTTTTCATATATTGATTTTCCAAAATTTCGCTCTAACAATTGTTTGTTGGTAAAGGTTAAAGGCCGACCCTCTTGCATAAGGACGACGCCAATTCCTTTCCCGAAAGCATCACATTCTAGGAAAAAGGTCTTTGTGAAATCAGGAAGGGCCAGGACTAGAGTGCTGCACATGGCCATATTCAAGGTTTGAAAATCCTAAGCAGTTGCTAGAGTCCAAGTGAAAGAATTCTTTTTAAGGAGAGTAGTGAGAGGTGTCGAAATATTTCCATAATTCTTAATAAACTTGCAATAATAACCTGTTAAACCCAGAAATCCACGCAATCTTTTGAGATTCTTTGGGTAAGGCCAATCTTGCATAACTTCAATATTTTTAGGATCCACCCTGACACCAACCTTGCCAATAATATGACCTAAGTACTCGACTTTTGAGGCACCAAAAGAACATTTAGATTGTTTGAGGAAAAGTTGGTGTTGAGAGAGTAGATGGAGAACTTGATCCACATGAGCAAGATGGGTTGTCTAGGTTTTACTATAGATGAGGATATCATCAAAGAAAACTAAGACAAAATGATGGAGAAAAGGACAGAAGACATGATTCATGAGGCTTTGGAAAGTGGAGGGAGCATTACACAAGACAAAGGGCATGACCAAAAACTCATAGTGGCCCTCATGAGTTCCAAATGAATTCTTAGGAATGTCTTCCTCATTCATATGGATCTGGTGGTAGCGAGAACAAAGATCAAGTTTAGTAAAGAATTGGGCGCCACTCAATTCATCCAAGAGGTCATCAATGAAAGGAATGGGAAATTTTTCTTTAGTGGTGAGTTTGTTGAGGGCGTAGAAGTCAGGACACATGCACCACGAACCTTATTTCTTAAGTACCATGACCACATAATAAGAGTAGGGGCTCGTACTAGGGTGGATAACACCTGCGTTGAGCAATTATTGAACAATTTTCTCAATTTCATTTTTTTGGGAAAAGGGGTGACTATAGGGAAAGATATTGGGAGGAAGGGGGACCATTGGAATGGGATGATCATGAACACCATGGGAATGAGGGAGTCCTTGGGGAGTGGAAAAATCCACTTGATGTTTAGAGAGGATGGATTAGAGGTCATGTGGCATAGATGGTTTTCCAGTGGCTTGTATGGCATGGAGTTGGGAAATAATTCTAGAATTACCTTTTTTGAGCAACTTTTCCATGTGATGGGAATTGATGACCTCCGGGGAATCG
The DNA here is from genome assembly GCA_009831015.1 of Picea engelmannii. Taxonomy (NCBI): domain Eukaryota; kingdom Viridiplantae; phylum Streptophyta; class Pinopsida; order Pinales; family Pinaceae; genus Picea; species Picea engelmannii. The sequence continues at coordinate 154,597 of ML796104.1, forward strand.
ACGGTGATGCCTTGAAATTTATATTGTTGGCTCTCCTGGTTGAATTTCATGGTTAATTCCTTAAAATCCATGAGAATGGGACCCAAATTCCTTATCCATTCTTCACCCAACACAATGTCACAACCACCCATGTCGATAGCAAACATATGATATTTCAGGTGGTACTCACCAATTTGGAGACGCACATTTTCACAACGTCCTCCATATTTCATGGACCCACCATTGGAAATAATGATTTGAAAATTATTGGCGGCACGGATATAGAAATTAGTTTCTTGGGCAATGCGGCGATGAATAAAATTATGGGTGCTTCTACTATCAACAAGAATGATGACCTTCCTATGCTTAATGTATCCAATTAGATTGAGGGTTTGGGGAGTAGAGAAGCGAGTGAGATAATTTAGGGAAATGATCGGTTCTACTTCGGGAGGTTCTGAGGGAGGGCTCATGTCAGTGGGTTCAGGTGACATGGACACAAGGGGAGCCTCAACATCCTATTTCGAAACATCCTCTAAGATGGCCATAAAAATATTTTGTTCCTTACACTTGTGCCTAGGAAAATATGTATCATCACAATTATAACAAAGGCCTTTGATTTGGCATTCATCCATTTCAGCTCTGGTCAATTTATGGATCTTTAGTGGAGTATAAGGAGGAGTGGGATTGACTAGTTTAGTGCGAGTAATAAAGGAGGGTTTTCAATTTTGAGTAAAGACAACATGTTGTTCTTCCTTAGATATTTTAGTAGCTTCCACCCAACTCTGAGGCCGAGCCATGAGGACATGGGCACAAATATCTTCCTTGAGGCCACTGATAAAACATTCTCGGAAAAAAGCATTAGACACGCCCTATGTACAAAAATCCAATCGCTCAAAAGTGGTTATAAAGTCTTCCACTCTGCCATATTGTTTCAAATTTTTCAAAAGGCCTAAATGGTTGGTGTCAATGTCAAAGAATTCATAAATATATGCCACAAAGTGTGTCCAAGCCACATACCCTTGGCGGGAATTTTTTCTCCATTGCCACCATTGCCAACGTTTTTTATCTAGATGGAGAACAACATACCGGAGTTTGTCCAACTCATCTATAATGCCATACAAAGAGAAATAATGTTCCATTTGAGTTACCCAACCAGTGGGATATGAGCCATAAAATTTGGTCACATCCACACACAGAAGGCGTAGGTCACGCTGAAAGTGATGGGGCTAAAAATTCTGGGAATGAAAGGAAGTTTCACCTTCGGTTTTCAAAGGTGGGTCAGATGAGGGAATATCTCCAAGGATATGCATCTTGGCACATATCATTGTAGTGATTGATTCAAGTTGGTTAGAAATGTCTTGTTTGAGGTATTGTTTGAGGTCTTCCATTGTGGCGGTGATGGAGGAATGCATGTTTTTATTGATGGTGGCAATATTGGCACTAAGTTGTCTCACTTCATATTGGGTTTCAATGAAATTAGAGTGCAAGGTATTGAAGCAAGATTCCAAGTCTTGGCTATGGCTGTGGGCCATGATGAAGAGGGAACATGAATAGGGGCGGGTGGGACTACACAGAAAATGGGTTATGGGTGAAGTGTATCAAAACGATTGAGGCAACGAGTTGAATCCAATTGGGTAAAGCCCAAATAAGGGTGTTGGAAGGGGGTCGGGTCCACTAGAAAAAAAAATTTGTTGAAAAATGATAGGTATGACTGCACTAAGGGAGAAGAGAGAAATCCAATGGAATAGTTCTCAAATAATGGTTCCAACAGGAATAGGTCGCAACCCAAATGCAGGATACACATTTGCGTGGAAATATATCTTGTATGTTCTATTTTTGTTTCCGTCCCAAAGGTTAGGGTATTCAAGAGTTCTACAAACAAATTTTTTCCCTATGCTATATCTCTCTGATATTTGTGTGGGGTCCAATAGTAGTACTCGACCCAATATCTTAGGGAACCAACTAAGGAGGCTAGACCGTGCCCTTAGCTGTACTACCCGACTACCCAGGTACTAGAGAGTATTTTCCTGAGTGTTGTTCTCAGTGGCACTATAGCACTCAGGCGACCAATCGATTTATCTATGGAGGGATTTAGAAGATCTAGGTTGATCCTCTGTATACAAGTGTTTCCTGATGTGCTACCACTTGAAGGGGTACCAATAGGGGTTACAAGGGTGGTCAACAGATGTGCACTTAAGTACCACTTGTATTTATTGCGTGTATGAGTCCCCAACCACGAGTTTATGTGTGTAAGACAAATCTCTGTAGCTTAAAGATGTCAGAATACGTCTCTACCCTAAAAAAAAAAAACCCACAATTTTATGTCGAGGAAGGTGATCTGATACCAATTGTAATATTCCAAATATAAAATAGTATGCAAAACATAAATAATCAGCTAGAAATGGCATATAAGCAACAATATAACTAGAATAACACCACAGTAATACCAAAATGATACCAGAATAACACCAGAAGATCGCTTTGATTACTGAGAGAAATGTTCACTTGCCTCTTCGAGGGGGCAACCTCCAGCAGAGCAGAGCTCTATTACAATAATATCCAAGAAAAAATTTCTCATACCCTTGACTCCTATTTATACTAAATATGTCTATCAAAAGAACAATATAGAGAAATATCCTTCTAGAAGCAGAATCTTCTATTAGGTCTTCTTACATTGGACTTCTTCTTCCTTATTGCCAGGCCTTATTAATATTGACCTTTATTACATGGAAATATATTATTCTACCTACGTGAGGGGTGAGGTCCCTAACACAAAATCAGAATGGTATAAGGACATAATTTTCTATCTTCTGGTCAGTTCCCCCCTAAAATGTCTTCTAAAGAAAGAACAACCTTGAAACGAAGACAAATCAATATGTTATAGACTCAGTTGTATTTTTGTGAATAAATTTTGACGGTGTTCTATTGAGACGCCTTGATCATTCGAAGTCCAGAGAAATACTTCAAGAATTTCATAGTGGTGTTTGTAGTGGACATTTTTCGTTAATTATAAAAACTCATAGAATCATCTGCGCTAGTTATTATTGGCCAACTATGTTCAAAGATGCTTATGAGTTTATTCAAAAGTGTATTCGATGTCAAACATTCTCATAAAAAATTAAAACATTGCAATTCCATTATAGTCCATAATGGTAGAGAAACCATTTGCACAATGGGGATTAGATGTGATTGGTCAAATAAATCCCAAATCTAGCAAAGGACATGCATATATTATCACTGCAACTGATTACTTTACCAAATGGAAAGAGGCTATAGATTTAAGAAATGTAGATTCGGAGTAGTTGATTCATTTCCTAAAATAAAATATCATGTCAAGATTTGGTGTAGCAGAAAAATTCACAACAGACAATGGCTCAATCTTCATTGGTCCAAAATTTACAAATTTATGTGGGTAATAGGGAATCATCATGGGGAAATCATCCAACTATTATCCATAAGTAAATGGTTTGGCGAAAATAACAAAAAAAACATTAATTGAAATCATCAAAAAGACAATTGAGTCCAACCATAAGAATTGGCATAACAAGTTGATAGATGCACTCTGGGAAAGTTTTCTTACTCCAAAAGATATTACTAGACATTCCCCATATACTTTAGTGCATGGTAAGGAAGCAATATTACCACTACATTTGGAATCTAATTCCCTTGCACTTATTGGAAGTGATGAAAATGAAGAAGAACAATCACCAATGAGAAAAAGATATAATGAACTCTTGCAATTGGAAGAACAAAGGGAACAAGCAATACTACTTCAAAGGATTTTCAAAAGAATCAACTAGTTTTGTTATGGAATAAGGAAAAATAAAAACCATATTTTCATACAAAATTTGAAGCTCTCTAGATTGGAACATATCATATTGAAAAGGTTATTGGTTACAATTCATACTTACTGAAGGATATGAAAGGAAATATTCTACTATTTCTTGTGAATGGGAAATATCTTAAACATTTCTTTTGTTAAAATCCCCAAGTCAAACTCTATATATAATTATTTTTGGTACTCCATTGTATATCCCTTATTAGTCTATTTTCTTTCTTTTTCTTTTCCCTTTTTCCTTTCTTTTTGACTCCATTTTCCCAATGGAAGAATATTTTGGATTCTCAACAACCCACAGGGGGTCGTTGTCCCAAATTTGGAGCTAAATGTTGGTCCACATTCATTGATCAATTTTAGTACACATAAGCCCATCCTTAGTCTATTTATTTTGTTTTTCTTTGCTTCTTGGATTTCCTTACTTAGTCATTTTTCTCCTTTCAATGCGGATTGTGGGTCACACTACTATCAAATTTTCAGGTCTGTGGACCCGCAAGCCCATGTATCTATACTTATTCATTTTCTCCTTTGAATGTGGATTGCAGGTCACACTAATATCAAATTTTCAAGTCTACGGACCTGCAAGCCCATGTATCTATACTTAGTCATTTTCTCTTTTGAAATCCCAACACTTAGCTATTTTTCAAGCGATGTGGGAGTCTCGTTGTATGAGACTGACATGTTCCAGACCTGCAACTCCCCATGTCCCATAACCCGCAATCATGTTTCCCTCAATTTTCACCTTTATCTTCATGTCCTCCAAAGTGCACCTTCTACCTTTTATACTTAGTCGTTTTCTTTAAAATGTGGATGCGAGAAAAGTGCCTATTCCACTTACATTTTTCCCATGTATTGTGTCCTGCATGCATGCAGTCCTACGTTGATCAGGGGATCAAATTTTGCTCAATTTTCAAAAGTGTTCGGAATGCAACGAAAATAGTGCCATTGTGTCCGTCTCGTTTTCCTGATTCCGGCGGTATATTTACTTTCGCAAACGGAGTCCGTATGGAGGAGATATTGCGATCTGTCCGCCAGGCCAAACAGGCAAAAATTTGGAATGCTGATTGTACCTGTCTGTACAGTCCGTACAGCCACGTGGAGGGACGTACCATCATGATGATGTGGTAGTTTGATGATGTGGCACATTTTGGTTGGTTGTTCGTTGGCGAGTAGCATGATGACACGTGTCCGTTTGGGCGAATAATATGAGGACACGTGGCCCAACCCGAGGGCACCACGTGTCGCTCATTCGTTGGTCATTATTTTCATATATAAAAGTTTATTGGGAGTCTGTGGGGTTCGACCCCCGGACCTCCCCTCTTGTAAAGACTTTATATTACTACGCTAGCCAACATACCGCCACTTGTCCCTTGTTAGAAAGGCGGGCCACATTATATTTATGTTTACGTTGAGTGTTATATGGAAAAGGGCGCGGGTCGGGGCTTAAGCCCCGACCCATGGTTTCATTACAATACACATGACCATATATATATGTTGGCCGGGATTGTTGGCTCGCGCGCGTTTATTGTTTTGGATTGCAATGTATTACATTGCATATATATGTATTCCATATTATATTTAAAAGTGTGCGCGGGGTATGAACTTTAACCTTTGGTTAATGCGTGGATATGACCCGTGGTTTGGTCGGTGTAATAACCGCGCGGGAGTTTTAAAATGGATTAACCACTTTTACGCCCAGCCTTTGGTCCCATGGCCATATGCCCGAGTGCCGAGGCGGTTAGGGGCTGGAGGCGCCTTAACCGTCCTACGGTTTGCACCATTGGCGCGGTTGCACCCGGTGCCAAGTTTTTACGCTTAAATGAGCGTGTGTGTCAGGTTTGAAGCACAAGGGTACGATTTGTAGAACCAGAGACAACAAAGTTGAAGGGGAAGACTTCAAGGAGGCTATCTTCTTCATTTTTCGACCGATTGAGGTGCTGAAACAGCCCAGACAGGGGTTTTGGGACGCTACGGAGCCATTGGAGCAGTCGGTTTGTCATTTTGAGCATTGTAAGGCATGTTTTTGAGCACTTTGAGCAATTTAATAATAATGATCCATTGGAATTTGGACCAGGAGATGTAGCCCGAAGTGGGGTGAACTCCTTTATCAAGTTGTTGTGTTTATGTGCTGATGTTCAATGTTTTATGTTGTTGTCTATGTGTATTTTTACATAAGTAATCCTTTATTATGTGTTGCAAATTGGTCTGGTTGCTTTAAAACACATAACATTTCACTTGCAATAATTATTCAAGTTTTTCAAGTCTTCTTCATTTTTAGATCAAGTTGGTATCAGAGCACTGGTTTTGAAGACTTGATTGTTTGCAAGTTTTTTTTCCGATGCTCACAAGGTTGAAACTCACAAGAGGAGAAGGTCAACTTGTGGAGCCAAGTTCTTATCCGACGAGGAGGAAGCAGTTTCATTCACCGCAAGTTGCAGAGAGACATTCACCAAGCATGGCAGATGCAGAAGATCATGAACGTGTTCCAAATGAAGAAGCAGACTTCAGGCAGACCATCATATAGTTGAGAGATATGATGAAAGTCATAATGGAACGAACTGTGATGTCACAGGGTGAAGGCTCTAACCCTTCAATGCATAAGGGAGGCGATGGTGACAAGACTCCAGGCAGAGATGGAGGAAATGGTGCTTCTCCACCACCCTCTCCTCCTCCATCATCATCTTCTTCTTCTTCTTCTTCTTCAAGTTTGAAACATCTTCCCCATGGGCATGGTAAAACTCTTTCGCAAATTCCTTCATTAAAGCTTGATATAAAATTTGAGTTGCCACTTTATAATGGAGAAGTTAACGCTGAAAAGTTAGATAACTAGATACGTCAAATTGAAGTCTATTCTAGAATACAAAAGATTCAAGATGATGAAACTAAAATTCAGTTAGCTTCATTAAGATTAGATGGCTCAGCACTTTTTTGGTGGGAATCTAAGACACAGGAGGAAATGAAAAAGAATGGAAAATTTTTTCTTTCTTGGAATGATTTCATAATAGCAATTAAAAAACAATGTTATCCATTAGCTTATAAACAAAAGGCAACCATGGAATGACAGAATTTTAGACAAGCAAAAGGACAGAATGTACAAAGTTTCACTCAGAAGTTTAGGAGACGAGCTTTGGTTTGGGGAGTTGATTTGTCTTCACAGGAAACATTGCTCAAATATATTGGTGCTTTGCATAGTTATTTGAGGCATACTATACTTATGTTTAATCCCATGAATCTAGATGAAGTGTGTGTACAGGCTACTCATTTGGAAGCAAGGGCAAAGAACGATTCTCATGAAGGTTTCAAGAAGACATACAGCCAGGGAGATAAAGGGAAGAAGAAATTCAAAGGCAGGAAGAATGCTACCGTGAAGAAGGAAGGTGAAAAGTTCACATGTAAACATTGTTTAAAGGATGGCCATGATGAAGACCACTGTTGGAAGCTTCATCTTGAGCGCAGACCCAAGAATTTTGGCAACAACAACAAAGGGAAGTCAAAGACGGTTGCGACTGTTGTACAAGATTTGGGTTCGGATTCTGGTGATGAGACGAAGATCACAGCGATGGGTTACCAAGGTAATAATTATGTTGCAAGTACTAGTTCTTCAAGTAATGAAAATGTCAATGTAACTCAACAGGAGAAAAAAAGAATTGAACTTTTTCATATAAGGGTCATTTCAAAACATACAAAGATTGATACATTGTTTGATTCGGGGTCACAAGCAAATCTTTTTTCAGAAGAGACTGTAAAGAAACTTAAATTGGAAACTAGTCCACATCCTAAGCCATACCCTCTTGGTTGGATATGTGATAATGCTAAGTTACAAGTAACCAGGAAGTGTAAACTTAGGTTTGCTATAACTGCCAATTTTGTT
>ML796104.1:164173-183375 GCA_009831015.1 Picea engelmannii
CGGCAGAACAAACAACACAATTGTTCTTTCAAAATGTTTGGGTGCATTTTGGTTTTCCCAAGTCCATCATTTTTGATCGGGATTCTCAATTTGTTGGAAGTTTTTGGTCGAGTTTGTGGGCACTCATGGACACCAAGTTGAAAAAGAGCACATCTTTTCATCCGCAGATAGACAGTCAAACAGAGGTGGTAAATCGTACAGTGGTACATCTTCTTTGTGCATATTGCAGCAAGCATCCTAAGCTTTGGGATGAACATTTACACTATGTTCAGCATGCGTACAATCGAGCTAAGCACTCTTTGACGCAAACGTCGCCATTTGAGACATGTTTTGGCTATTTTCCCAAGTCACCTTTAGATTTCATCTTTGGGAAAGATATTGTTGTTGATGGGCAGTATGATATTGATCGAGTAGAGAAGTTCATCGAACAAATTCATTCGATACATCAGGTGGTGCAAGAGAAGTTGGAGAAGAGTCAGGCCAAGTACAAAGCGAGACATGAAAAGCATCGTGTTGATCACAGTTTCGAAGTTGGTGATGAAGTGTGGCTTTACATAAGCAAGGAGAGGCTTAAAGGAGAAGGTAAAAAGTTGAAACCAATTCGATATGGTCCCTTCAAAATTGTCGGCAAGATTGGTAACAATGCTTTTCGTTTAGATTTGCCTCCATATATGCAGATGTATGCAGTTGTTAATGTTGAGAATTTGAAGTTGTATGAGCCTCCGTTGATCGATGATCAAGGAGAGCATGTTCAAATTCCTTCCATAGATGATTTTTCGCCAGAGTATCTAACAGAACTGCAAGAAGACACCATACTTGATAGGAGGATGCGAACTTCGAAGCAAGGAAATGTGGAGTATTTGTGAGTTGGTCTTAAAGGGATGAATCCAAGCAAGGCCAAGTGGATTGAGGTTGGAAGGGTGAGGGAACTATACCATCATCTTCACATAGACTGAGATAGTCTTTTGGAGGTCCAAAAGCTTCCCAATGGGGAGGTGTGATCAGAGGATCAAATTTTGCTCAATTTTCAAAGTGTTTGGAATGCAACGAAAACAGTGCCATTGCGTCCGTATCGTTTTCCTGATCCCAGCGGTATATTTACTTTCGTAAACGGAGTTCGTATGGAGGAGATATTGCGATCTGTCCGCCAGGCCAAACAGGGAAAAATTTGGGATGCTAACTGTACCTGTCCGTACAGTCCGTACGGCCACATGGAGGGTTGTACCATCATGATGACATGGTAGTTTGATGACATGGTGCATTTTGGTTGGTTGTTCGTTGGCGAGTATCATGATGACACATGTCCGTTTGGGCAAATAATATGAGGACACGTGGCCCAACCCGAGGGCACCACGTGTCGCTCATTCGTTGGTCATTATTTTCATATATAAAAGTTTATTGGGAGTCCATGGGGTTCGACCCCCGGACCTCCCCTCTTGTAAAGACTTTATATTACTACGCTAGTCAACATACCGCCACTTGTCCCTTCTTAGAAAGGCGGACCACATTATATTTATGTTTACGTTAAGTGTTATATGGAAAAGGGCGCAGGCCGGGGCTTAAGCCCCGACCCATGGTTTCATTACAATACACATGACCGTATATATATGTTGGCCGGGATTGTTGGCGCGCGCGCGTTTATTGTTTTGGATTGCAATGTATTACATTGCATATATATGTATTCCATATTATATTTAAAAGTGCACGCAGGGTATGAACTTTAACCTTTGGTTAATGCGTGGATATGACCCATGGCTTGGCCGGTGTAATAACCGCATGGGATTTTTAAAATGGATTAACCACTTTTACGCCTAGCCTTTGGTCCCATGGCCATATGCCCGAGTGCCGAGGCGGTTAGGGGCTGGAGGCGCCTTAACCGTCCTACGGTTGCGCCTGATGCCAAGTTTTTATGCTTAAATGAGCGTGTGTGCCAGGTTTGAAGCACAAGGGTACGATTTGTAGAACCAGAGATAGCAAAGTTGAAGGGGAAGACTTCAAGGAGGCTATCTTCTTCATTTTTCGACCGATTGAGGTGCTGAAAGAGCCCAGACAGGGGTTTTGGGACGCTGCGGAGCCATTGGAGCAGTCGGTTTGTCATTTTGAGCATTGTAAGGCATGTTTTTGAGCACTTTGAGCAATTTAATAATAATGATCCATTGGAAGCTGGACCAGGAGATGTAGCCCGGAGTGGGGTGAACTCCTTTATCAAGTTGTTGTGTTTATGTGCTGATGTTCAATGTTTTATGCTGCTGTCTATGTGCATTTTTACATAAGTAATCCTTTATTATGTGTTGCAAATTGATTCGGTTGCTTTAAAACACATAACATTTCACTTGCAATAATTATTCAAGTTTTTCAAGTCTTCTTCATTTTTAGATCATACGTTCTACCAAATGAATCTCTTAATTTCATGACCTGCATATTGAACTTTCCCTATACTTAGTTTATTCTTCAACTATGGATGCAGGTGTCCTCCTCTTCCACCATTTTCATCTAATCATGTCTTGTGTCATGTACCCACAATCTCGTCCTCACCATAATGCACTTTTCACTCCTTGTTTCCACTTTCATAAATAACCATTTTCCATCTGCCATGACATCACATCATCATTTATCGATCGCATTTATTTCCCCCACCACATCAGCCACCACTTGTGTGACCATAATGTCATTATTAAAAGTGGCGAATATTTCATAAACCTTGTAATAAATTCAAAAATCTTTTCGAACAGGCCGAGAACTTTGAAATAAGAGCTACGACAATTAAATCATCAGGGAAATATGTGGTAAATTGAATAAAAGACTAATATCCCAAGTTGTAAAATGTTCTTTCAACAGTAGCCACCTATTGGTAAGAATATAAATCAATGTAAATAATGTCAAGTAGAAGAAAAGAGTTGTATTGTGAAGATACACTAAATATTCTTGGACGTGAAGACCAAGAGTTCTAGTGGTCGCAAGCTTACAACTACTACAAGGCCCTCTCCCCTGCTGAGAAAAAGACAAACCAGGTCTAGAACTTAGGCATAGCCTTGGTCGGTTTTGTTCTAGAGGTGACATATTTCAAAGAGTTAGTTTAGTGGTGTGCAAATAAATTCAATTCAGAGAAGAGAATAATCTAGCTCCAAGGACAACAACCTATTTCCTTAGCTCCTTCAGTTTTCACAAAAATTCTACGACTCTTGATTCCCACCATACAGTTTAAGGGTGAAGAAGCCAACAAATTCTTCAAAGAACATAGAGGAGGAGAGTTCCTTTAGAAATATTTGGTCGACCCTAGAACTAACACCAGTGCTTCTAAAATTGAGGTAAGTTCATTGAAGTACCCATACATGGAATTTTTCTAGTTATTTGCTTGCATGATTGGTTTGGAATCCATGACCTATGCATCAATTAATATCATATATATTATTCATTTAGTTTTTCATGAAGATACCCTCATTGATTAGGGTTTCATTATTTCTATTGAAATCTCATTTCAATGGAGTAGTTTGAAGAAAACACAAAACTTTTACATGAAATCCTACCTAATTTTCCCCATAGCCTACTACCATTTTTTCGATGACTTATCAAGGGAAATAAGTGTCGAATTCAAGGTGGATATAGAATTTTCTTGGTATTGAGCCTTATGGCAACACAAATCTCAATATCATTTTTACTTAGTCCATAATAATTTTATCTTAGAATTAAAAAAAATTGATCTTCGACCCTAACAAGTCAAGACTATCACTTGAAGCTTCCACCTTTTTCTTAGAAAAAGGATTCTTTGAAATTATAGAGGAATTTAGAATCATAAGGTTATTCAGTTTTGAGGAGAAATCCATTCTACTCCATGTATATGTATCATATAGACATTTTTTCATAAAATTGTGCAGGAAATACAAAGATTGGGCTCATTTATTTAATCAGAAAAGAAAAAAGCAATTCATCCCATTGTCATGGAAATTTAGAGAAGTCATTGTAAAACACATATCACATTTGGATGAACTTGCAGGTCAATTTGACTAACTCGGCCTCAATGGAGTTGAATGTGTTGAGGGTTTTGACCCTAATGATTTATTTACTACACATAAGTCCCTAATTGGTTATTCCTCTTATTTTACCAAAATTGAATAGTTTAAAGAAGGAGGTGGGGATAATTTGAATCTCCTTGAGACTTCATCTGAACAAGATCTTAATGATATGGAGGAATTATCTAGCACTAATGAATGCTATCAATAACAAAGTAGAGAAGTAACAAATAAAAACCCCAATTCTTTGATTGTGCCTCAAAGAAGTACCCCAGTAAGAAAAAAACCTAGGAGTAGTGGTTTGGAGATAAGGAAGACACCTGCCGAAAACTTAGATGATGGAGGTGACAAGGATCCAACAAAGAAAAATCTTGAAAATATCACATTGTATATAACTCCGCTAAAATAAAAATGGATACCTGAAAAATAGGGTTAGAAATACTTGAAACTCAAGAAAGTCCCAGGGAAATGGACGTAGAAGAGATTATCGAAGAACCCAGCTAGGAGGAACAATGGTTGTTCCAAACCCAAGAAATTTCCAAATACCTAGTCACTCAAGGACCAGAAATATTTGAGGAGGATTTTGTAATACTTCACCACGCGACCTACAATAGAATTTCTAAAAAATTGTTAATTGAGAAAGTAATCACGAAAAACAAGAAAATGTCTGAGAAATGGAAATTGGTAATTTATTTTCACACGGTTGCACCTTCAAATATTTTATAGTTTCATAAAGAAACCAGAGAATTATTAAAGGAATCTATTTTTAATATAGAAAAAGAAATTTTAGAATTAAAGAAAACACTAAAGGAATCAGAGGCAACTCTAATTCCAAGACCATTTTTTATGAGCCATTAAACGTAGTTCAACAATCACTTACCTTAGAAGATATTTCAAAAAGAAACAATAAATTGAAAGGTTAATCTAGTTTTCTATTGGAGGTAAGAAAATATGTTGGATATGAGATACAAAAAAGAATATATTTAATCCAAGAAATTTGGGAGCTTTCATAGAGCTCCACCAACTTTTAAACAATGATTACACATTTCAAAGAATATCTCCAAAAGAATCTGGAGAACGACGAAGGTTTTTACAAAGATGTTGTAGGAAGATTCTCTGCTAAAGTTTCAAGTTTAAGTGATATCCATAGGAGAGAACAAAACCTTCCTTCTAATATTTGGATGAAACAAATTAATGCATGTTAGCTGAAAAGAATAAAAATTTTAAGAGAAATGATAAATGAACTAATGTTGTGTCAGACACATCAACAAAAATGATGAGGTAGATGGCATGTTGCAACAATTGGGTATGGACCTAAGAGAGATGGAAAATGATTTGTTTGAAATAAAAACCAAACATGAGATCACAGTGGCCCCCATGAGGGAATACATAAAAGAGTGGCTAATAAAATCCCTAATCAAGATCACCAAGCTAGATCAACAAAAAATAGTTGCAACATTTATTCCACCTCAAGCACAAAAACCACCTATAAACGAGGCATCAACAATAAAGTAGTGAGGTTCAGAAGAATTTCCATCACAATGAGTCAAGTAGAAACCATATTCTTGTCCTTCTATCTATCTTCTACAGCCATCTGTCATATTGTCTTTTGTTTCCCAATAATATGTGAAATCTAAGGCTGACCCTTGATTGTTTTTCTTGTGTCTTCCAAGTTTTTTCATTTCATGGTCCACGAGAGCCCCATCCCAATCCTCTTTGAAGGGAAAATGCAATATTCTATTTGTATTCCAAGACAATACTCTTTTATAAGGGAAATGCAATATTTTATTTGTATTCCAAGGAAATATTCATTTATTTAAAGACGTATATTACTTGTTGAGGTTCCCAGAGAATTGATTTGGGACAATACATTATTGTTGTCTCAAGAATTTGATTTTGAGTATGAGATTTCAAATGTATGTCTATCACAATATTATTTGTGTTTAATGAAATAATCATTTAAAGTTCTTTATCATATGTTGTCCATGCTTTCTTTTTCCTTTACATGAATATTGTGTTCTACTGCAATGAATGTTGTGATGGAAATATTGTCTTAATTTACTACACAATCTTTTGGTTTATGATCCTATAACATATTGTAAAAAATTATTTTATGTAAGTTGTCTGGTCCTTTCTCAAGTATTCTTCACATGTGAATATTTATTTCAAATAAATCTCGGTCCCTTCTCAGGCATTTTATTTTATTCTTGTATTTTATTTAAAATATATAAGTACCACCTCTTTAAAAACACAAGGGGATTTAATCCACATGAGGTTAACTCAAAGACCATAGAACATTCTTTAATATAAACAATAGTTATGGGTGCTCTTTTGGATAGCAAGGAGCCTCATCTCAACGATGGATACCAGAATTCTTAGTGCCTTTTGGAATACACTTTGGGAGAATATGGACGTGAAGTTGAAAAGATTTATAACATTCCATCCATAGACAGATGGGAAGACATAAGTAGTCAATAGGGATTTGTTGTAGATTTTGAGAGAATACAATTAGAAGCATTCAAAGGCCTGGGATGAAATTCTAATCTATGTTCAACAATCTTATAACATAGTAGTCCAAAATTCTACTGGTAAGCCCCATTTTGAATCTTTCTTATGGAATTTTCTTCCTTCAACCTTGGATGTTATTTATGGAAAACAAGGAGTGAGGGAAGACATCACAACAGAAGCATTGAGAGTATATAAATTCATTGAAAAGTTTAGATAGATTCATTTGAAATTACATGACACACTGAAGAAATCACATGAAAAGTATAAGATCAGGCATGTTCAACACACAACTGAGAATTCATTTAAAGTGGGCGAGAGAGTTTGGTTGTAGCTAAACAAGGAAGGACTACAAGGTCTTGGTAATAATATAAAGGCTCTATGGTATGGCCCTTTTGAGGCATTGGACAAGGTGGGAAATAATGCCTACAAACTCAGTCTACCCTCATACATGCACATTTACTCAGTAGTGAATATAGATAATTTGAAACTCTATGAGCCTTCCATGTTCGATCAAGAGGAATAGGTCCTACCTACAATAGAGTAATTAGCACCATATGCTCAGGTAGATTTGGTATAAGACATACTTTTGTAGAAGTTGTCTAGAACTACAAGATAGGAGCAACATGACCTTTGACGGATTGGGTTGAAAAGAAAACTTCCAAGAAACAAAATGATACTCTAGGGAGAAGGTAGAGGAAAATTTCCTCACCTAATTCAATAAATCTTTTGGGGACCAAAATCCTCCATAAATGGGGAGGTATAATCCGTATTGGATCACCATTCAATTTTTCATCTATATTGGTAATTTATGGGTGGAAACAATTGGAGGGATAAGCTTGCAAGGTTGTTTTAGTGACAGGTCCCAATTTGGAAAATTGGGGTTGAATACAATATGAAATCTTACAGGGATCTACAACATTCCATCCAGAGACAAATCTGTAGACAAAAGTAGTCAACGAAACTTTGTTGCATCTTTTGAGGGGTTACAATCATAAGAATCCAAAGACCTGGGATGAAAATCTAATATATATTCATCACTCTTGTAATAGATAATTCCACACTTATATTGGTAAGTCCCCTTTTCAAACTTTCTCTAGGTATTTGTCACCTTCAACATTGGATGCTCTTTATGGACAACAAGGAGGAGTGAGTGAAGACATCATAGGAGAATCATTGGGAGAAGAGAAATTAGTTGAAAATATTAGATAAATTAATTTTCAAGTACATGAGATGTTGAAGAAGTCACGGGAAAAGTATAAGCTTAGGCATGATCAACATAGAAATGAGAATTCATTTAAAGTGGGAGACCGAGTTTGGTTACAACTGAACAAGGAAATACTATAGGGTCCTCGTAATAAGATGAAGGATCTTCACTATGGCCCTTTTGAGGTATTGGAGAAGGTGGGAGATAAATACTATAGACTCAGTCTACTCCTATACATGCACATTTACTCAGTAGTGAATGTGGAGAATTTGAAACTCTATGAAGCTTCCATGTTGGATTAGGAAGAGGAGCATGGAGGATTAGCACTAGATGCTCATGCAGAGTTATAAGAAGACATAGTTTTGAATAATAACTTTAGAACTACAAGACAAGGTAGCATGACCTTTGGTAGATTGTGTTGAAAGGACAACTTCCAGGAAAATAAAAATGGCACTCGAAGAAGAAGGTAGAGCAAAACATTCCTCATCTCATTCAGTAAAGATTTTAGGGACCAAAATCCTCACTAAATGGAGAGGTATGATCCAGATTGGATCATCATGCAATTTTTCATCTATATATGTACTTTCTCAGTGGAAAAAATTAGAGGAATCAACTAGCAAGGTCGTTTTAAAGGTAGGTCCCCGTTTGGAAAATTGGAGTCGAAAACCATCTAAAATATTCTGGGGCCATTTTGAGGCATCAAACGACATTTGTTTTGGTCCAAAACATTTATAAGTAGACACTTTATTCAATTTTGGTTCACATGTCAATCTCATAGAAACCAATATAGTTACCAAGATTGGGTTGTAGGTTCATGATCATCCAAGCCCATACCCATTGGGATGGGTGAACAAGGATGAAAAAACAAAGGTCATGTAATAGTGTAATATGAAATTTGTTGTAAGTGTAGAGTTTATTGATGAAGTGGATTTGGATGTAGTACCATTGGCATATGTGGTGTAGTGTTTGGAAGCCCATACATGTATATTAGGGATGTGATCTTCATGTGGAGAGAAAAATAGTACCACTTGATCAAGGATGGGAAGTCCTACATCATCAACACACACAAAGGTTAATCGAAGATCTCACTAGTAAGTTCCAACCAAGCCAAAATTTTGAATAGTTGCAGTAAGAAATATGTGTTTCTTTTCTTAAGAGAGAATCAAACAAGTGATGAATTGTCAAGGGTAAATACATCCTTGGAGGGATGTACTAAAGAGGAAAAACAATATTTGGAGGAGTTCCTATAGGAATTCAAAGGAGTGTTTGAAAATCCTAAAGGGATACCACCTAAGAGGGAAGTAGAGTGCAAGATAGAGTTTCTTCTTGACTCCCCATTACTAAATATTGGGTTGTATAAATAGTTTGTTTCAGAAGAATATGAAGTGAAGAAGAAATTGAAATAGTTGTTGCAGAAGGGAGTGATATTCATTGGGAAAAACATATTTGATAGGAATGGCATCCCCATCACTAGTAAGTTTGGAAAGAAAGTCAACAATGATGTTCTCCCTTCCAAACATATCAATGATGTTGATGTCAAACTCCTACAATAGTAATAACCACCTTGTCACTCTACCATTGGTAATTTTTTTATTCATTAAATAATGAATGGAATATTGATTAGTGTGTACAAATATATGATATCTAGTAATATAATGTTGGAACTTATTAATGGCATACACTATCACAAGAAATTCCTTTTCAGTCACTATGTAATTGAATTCTACAGGGGCAATATTTTTGTTGATGAAGTAAATTACATAGGGATTTTGTTCTTCTTTCTATCGACGGATTACCCAAAAGGATGTGTGTGAAGCATCTATAGAGATATGAAATGGCTAGGACCAATCTATTCCCCTTAAGAATGGTGCTACATACAAATTTTCTTTCAAGGATTCAAAAGCATATTGACACTAGTTAGTCCAAGAAAATTCTACATCTCTAGAAAGTAATGAAAACATAGGAGATGCAATTTTGGTATAATTTTCATTAAAGAGACAGTAGTAACTAGAATTCCCTAAAAATATTTGAACATGTTTTGGTGTTTTTGGAATAGGAATATTAGATATTACCTCAATTTTTTTCAGATCCTCTTGATACCAGTGGGAGAAATATGGTGTTCAAGAACTATCCCCTTAGTTAGTAACATGTGGAATTTCTCATGACTGAAAGATTTTTTTTCTTTACATTTATTGTGAATTTTCTCCAGATTAACTGAAGCTTCATCAAATGTGTTACCATATACTATAAAATCATCCATGTATAATTATACACAACCATTAATCAAATATGAAAATATACCAAGAACAACATGCTAAAATGTAGTAGGTGCATTACAAAGACCAAAGGGTAATACTTGGTAGGAAAAGGTTCCCCATGGGAACGTAAATGTGTTTTATGTTATTCCTCGAAGGAAAGTTGAATCTATATATATATATATATATATATATATATATATATATATATATATTGAACCCATCAAGAAAAAAAAATTACTTCTTCCAAACTAATATATCAAAGACTTGATCAATAAAATGGTAGAGCAAAATGGTCTTTTGAAGTAGATTTTTTCAATTCTCAGTAACATACACAAATCCACCATTTCCTATTTTTCTTAGAAATAATTAAAAGGGGTGAAACCCATTGGATAGTATCAACCAGTTCTATTGATTGAACTATGTTACATTAAATTCATAAATCTGGTGTTCGTAGACTTGTGAGATGCCAACAAAATACATGCAGGAGTAAGAAACTAACTCTAGGATAAGAAAGTTGAATGAAAGGATACACAATTCAATTGAGGTCAATGGAATTATGCTTCAACAATTAATCACATTCCTTTGGTTGACAAGCAAGAGAATCAATTGGTTTTGTGATCACTAAAGATACTCATCCTTCAATGCCTAACTCTGTAGGGAAACCACACTTGTAGTAATGAAATAGTATAAAGGAATCAACAATAATTGAAATGAAAAACTAATGAAATAACATCACACAACAAAAATGAAACATTTGGGAAGCATATACTAGAGATAGGAATCACTGCCTCTCTTGGAATATACTTCCCAGAAGGACTATAGTAGAGAACTCTTGATGTTCAACAACAAGCTCTTTATTCCAGCATCAAAATGATTACAATGATCCTTCTCTTCAATATGGAAATTTATTCTCTAACTCCTTCAAATCTCTAAATCCTTCTATCTACCCTTCAAGATGAATGATATCCTCTCATATTAATACATATAGCTTATCCTTCACAAAAGGAAAAGGAGTTACAACAAGATGAAATCAGATCCTAAACAAGTGGATATTTCACCACCAAATATTGGATTTGATCTAAGATAGTTTGAATAAGATGGTAACATCAAATCCCATAAGATATATGTGCCCAAATTCGTGGATATGGGTGTTGGAATATTCACCAATACTAAGAGGGGGGGTGAATCAATATTGAACATTTTTTACCACTTTTAATCAAAACATGTAATCTTCAACTTATCAATCAATTTATAACTTATGAGTGCATTTAATATATCATTAGAAATTCCATTCATCAATGCATAACATATAATAAAAAATACACACTACACTAGAATTTTACATGGAAACCCAAATGGGAGAAAACCGCAAAATTCTTTCTTATATATCAAAATATTGCATTCATAGAAAGCACCAACTTCCAAATTATCTAGCACCAACTAGAAGGAGGTTCCAACCCCCTAGTTATAGGCTCCAACCTTAAGGAATATACAACTCCCTATATTCTCCAACTATAACTGGAAGGGGGCTCCAACCCCCTAGTTTACAGGCTCCAACCTGAAGGAAGATCCAACTCCTTGTGTTCTTCAGCACCAACTGGAAGGAGGCTCCAACCCCCTAATTCATAGGATCCAACCTGAAGGAAGCTCCAACTCCCTTAATTATCCATCTCCAACCGGAAGGAGGCTACAAATCCCTTTCCTTTCCCTTTCCTTCCTCCCTAAAATATAAGTGTAGACTCAACATGTCACCGATATTGTCATTGAAAATCAACATGTCACTGATAATCACTATCCATGATAATAAACATGTCACTATCATCATCCAACTTGTCACTAATATTGATACCTCATCATCAACAACATCATCAATAATACCAAATTCACTCTCATAAATCATACACCGATACCATCACGAAGATGTGCATCAAATTGTATGCTAAGACATGTGTGCCATATCATCCATGTAACAAACATGTGCCATATCCATAAACCATGTGCCAAGATATGCCTCAAACATGTGCCATAACATCCATCAACCATGTACTAAGATATATACCATAACATCAATCAACCATGTATCAATATTTTCCTCAAACATGTAAACATATATCGAATTGCATCTCGAACTATGTGCCCAATATCCAAGATGATCCTAAAACCATATGCCAAAAGCATGCCTTAAACATGTGCCAGATCATCCAAGATATTCCTTAAGCATATGACATAACCATTAAAATATAACACATATAAAGCATACCTTTATTCATGTAGAAACATGGTGTATGTGAACACAGACCTGCATACCTTCCTCAACTTCTTCAACAAAAGGTTAGCATCTTCATTTAACTTCACTTCAGTCTCGCGAGACTAGTTTTTGGATTAGTCACAAACCCTACCTTTCAACAAGCATAAATATGTACTTGTAATGAATGACAGTCTAAAACTTGTACCCAATATTATTCAATATCGTCTCTGAAATTCATCCAAGTTTCACTCCTTTAATCGTCCCTAAAAAGGAGTTATAGCGAAAATGATAGACCTTGTTGAACTCTAGCATATTTTGGAGAGAGAACTTGTAGAGAATGCCACGCACTAAATATTTGATATCTGGTTTTGAAACTTGCACACAACATATTTTAGATTGTAATCTTTCCAATGTAATTGGTCTCACATAATTTGGATCCTCTATGAAGAAGTTATGACTATTTCTCTCAGAACACATGTTTGAGACTAGTTTCAGGACTAGTCAAAAACCCCATCTTCCACAGAGTGTATCTCCAAAAATACAATGAACCAGAAGTTGAAATTGTTACCATGGGTTCCTTGATATGTATTCTCAATAGCTTCCAAGTTTCTCTATCTGAATCGTTCTAGAAAAAAGTTATAGTGAAAATGGTAAGATGACCTTTAAATAACATACCTTAGAACACATCATCACAAGACTTCATCCTTCCTTGGAATTTCTCCCTTCTTCACTTCATATTCCCTCTGAAATTCACCTTGGATCTCCTTGGTTACCTCATATAAAAGTCACTTGATTTGATGTGACAAATGAACTCCTAGGTGCCTTATTTATACTAGATCTAGCACCCTCTTTTTAGGGTCGACTTGACCCAAATTCAATTCAATTTAATTTTTAATGATTATTCCATTGTGGCCGACTTTACCAAAAATATCCTTAATATTTATTTTAATATTAATTGCAATGGGGCTGACTTGTAACTTCTTGTTTACAAAAAAATTTCTTCTTTTAATTAATTTGGGTTCGATTTGTCACTTCTTGTTACAATTCTTTAGGGCTTCTTAACCATACTTTGGGGTTTCCATCTTCAATATGGAATATCTCCTTAACCGTGAGGAACCACATGGCGTACCACCTACAGATGGAAACGACATGATGATGATTATCTATCTGTGAGGGTTTTGTATGCATTTTCCATGTCCTTGATCCTATTTTTCTTCAAACAACTTCGAGCTCCATGACCACACCGCCAGGGCTTCTCAACCACTTAGCCATCTTTTCAGGGCTTATTGTATACTTTTTCAAAGCATCATCCCGTGAGGGCCATGATTAAAAATACACCATAAGGGGACCTCTTTGGAGACATATCTAAATACACCCATCACTTCTAGATTCTTCCAAACTTGCTTCGAACATCTTCGGGGCTTCTCAACCACTTAACCACTTAGCCATATTTTTAGGGCTTCTTGTAGACTTCTTCAAAGTTTCTTCCTGTGAGGGCCATGCTTCAAGTTACGCCATAAGAGGAGCTCTTTGGAGATTTCTCCAAATACACCCATCACTTCTAGATTCTTCCAAACTTGCTTCAGAAACCGTTGAGGCTTCTCAACCACTTAGCCATCTTTTCAGGGCTTCTTGTATACTTCTTCAAAGTGCCTTCCCATGAGGGCCATGCTTAAAGCTACATCATAAGGGGACCATCTTGGAGACTTCTCCAAATACACCCATCACTTCTAGATTCTTCCAAACTTGCTTCGGGGCTTCTTCTAGGGTTGACCAGGGTTGACATCAATGACAACCAAATATCCAACAACGGGTCGCCACTTGGTCAAACCACTTAGCTACAAAATTGCAAGCTAGTTAGACCATTTTTGGAAATATCAACCATACGCCCTTTGTTTTGTACTTTTTACAGATTTTCCTTGTGATTCACCTTAATGACCCTATTCTGCACAAAACCCATATTTTATATTTTTGAGATTCCTCTTCATCTATTCATAAATGACGTGGAAAGTTTGACTTCTAGAACTACCAATCAGCTGTAGGATTTATAATAGCTGCAGAATTATCAACAACTATAGAATTGAACAAGTAAGTTAGGAAATAACAATATCTACCCTAAGTAATCATCAAAACATGGGAAATCAACCATTTTAGTGTAAGTATGCCATGTGAAGCTCATATAAGGTAGAAATAGTCAAATGTGGAAATATGAGTGATAAAGGGAATGATGATGAAGGGGTAAAGTGAATGAAAAATGGCTAAATGATATCGTAAAATGTGTTATTTCTAAGGTAGAACATCTCCCCCACACTCAAATCTTTGCATGTCCTCATGCAATCAAAGATAAATAGGAGGTAGTGTCTAGATATATATGATATTGGACCTAAGTGGAAAAGATTTGTTTTACACTTGGATTTTTCAAAGTCATCGATGTCACAGGGAGATGGATGATGATGGGTAGATAATGAAATATAAAATGTAAAGTAAAGGAATGGAAAATATGAAAATCTTCAAGAATTTTATGTATATGAATTCTCAGTTAGATGACTACCTAGAAATAGAAATTGTTTACCCAACTTTACCTTTTGTTGTTGGTCTGAGAGAAAAATGTTGAATTTTGGCTAGCATGATGTATGTTGTTATGACTCTGGTGCGCTTATATGAGAGGAAAATAATTTGGTTGTAACTTGGCTGCATGATATGGAAAGGAAGATGTTGGATGGAGTAAGCTCTGCAAATGACGACATGTTGCTAGATAAGTTTGTTGATGATGTTGATGATACTGATGATGCTGAAGAGTATTGTTGTTGAGGAAGATAACCGATGTTGATGTCGAAGATGAATTTTCAATATGTTGATAGTTATTGAATTGTTGCTACAAAAATGCTAAAAAATTCATCTTTATTCATGCCTGAAAACTTGAAATTTGAAAAATGCTAAAAATCAATGTTGATAGGTGGATGAGCATCTCGTGTTGATTTGAAATCATCTTCAAGTTACATTCTAGTCTTGGAATGTGTGTAACCATTCAAAACTACAAATCGGCTATAGAAAGAAGAAAAATTAAAAAACATTGAAAATCATGAATGATAGGTGGATAAGCATCTCATATTGATTTGAAATCATCTCCAAGTCGTGATTTAGTCTTGGGATGCATGCAACCACTCAAAACTACAAATCAGCTACAGAAAGATGGTTGTAACTACTTACAAAAAAATCTGATAATTTACATAAAATCGGTTTGAAAACATGTCAGTTCATCCCTTGTCATGCATTTTCAGCGAATTCCATCAACGTTTACTCACTTTTTTGTATGGGGCACAAAACCCATGTCTTGTAACTTCTTGGTTCAACTTCAATTATTTATAAATGACGTGCAAAAATTGGCCCTTGAATCAAACTGCTACAAGAAATTTGGACATTATATAAGAAGCTATTTCAAAATCATACTTGTAAATACTTGTAAATGTATTTTCTAGGAATTTCTTTTGTGCGATACATAATTTTTTAGTTTCTGCAAAAAACCCATGTCTTAATTTTTTTTAATTCTTCCTCATTTGCTTGTAAATGTGGTGCAAAGATCACCCCTGAGAATAAAAATATGACTGTAGCATCCTTTCTATAGCTTGAGAAAATCACTTGAATTTGAAAAAATGATTTTCAAGTAAAAGAATATGTTTTTTTATGCTGCTATAAATATTGGATGGAGTCCTAACATCTCTATGTCCCCCACAATCGAGATCTTACATGTCCTCATGCAATCAACAATCTATTTGCAACATAAAGCACCAACAGTCCATTTGCAGCAAGCAAAAATCCCATAATAGTATCATAGTGAAAGGCAGTAATGGGATGACTTGCACATTTCTTCTTTGTTGTGTGTGCAAGGTTGTGTTTTTCTGTTGACTCTCTCCACTGCAAAGCAACTTCCAATGACTATTTATTATAGCATATAAACCAAAGTTTCAACATCTGAGATAGGCAAAAGTTTTCTTTCTTGAAGGGCATAAGTGGAGGAAAATTGTACATTAAATGCAGGACTATTTCTATCCCTAGTCCATAAGCACATAGCTTCCCATGAAAAATTGTGCATCAACCATGGAAAATATTGAATAAGTTGAGGGGGGGATTTTGTTCAGGGGTAGCATATGATATATTCGAGCAAGTGCTAGAACATTTGATTCACACAGAAGATTGGCCACTAGACCATCAAAAATTGTTTTGTAGTTGCTAATGAGAACCTTAAAAAAATATAAGTATACTTCAATTGAGCTATCAACTTTCAAAGAATTGCTTGCTTTGGCTACACGAGAAAGGCCATTAGAAATAGAATGATTGTTCTTCAAAAATTCAGACCTTCCATGATCCTCAAAAGTAGGAAGGATAATTTCCAAGACAGTGCTTTGGCACTCACCTTTCTATAAGGCCAAGATATCATCAAAAGTCTTTGGCTCTTAAAATCAAAGATCATTATAAACTCATAGGCTATGGAGTTCTTCTTCTTGGCATTTTAAAGTATGCATATGTGAAAGACAAAGAATAGGCTAATTTAATCTTGACTCTTGGAGTTCTCCATTTAATGCACATCCATAAATACAAATTGTCATACCTTTTGTTTACAGCTTTGAACCCTTCATCTTATTTCGTAGAGTCGGTAGCATGGTAGCAATTTCCTTCATAAACAGCTTGGAAATTGTGTCAGGAATATTTTGCATTAGAAATTCTGCCATTTGTAGTGTTGGAACCATGTATGTTGAAGAACTATGAGATGCCTAGGAATTGTCTGAGTTAATGACAAATATCAGATTTGCAGATTGTGAAACCAGCCTATACTAGAGAGATTTTTCAAGTTTTTTGGAGAAGAAGCACAATCTTCTGCAATTCGAACTGAGCACCACCATGAAGACATCTAGATACATGCCTATGAGAAATCTTTTAGAAATATTGCAAAGATTGTTCAACAAAATCCATGTACTCAATGGGGAGCAAGTGCGCACAGAAAGCAGAGATTGCATCATGATCCACAACAGTCAAACAAGAAAAAGACAGAGCATCACAAAGGTGATGCATTTCACAAGACGTGATGCATCTCACAAGATGTGTTGAAGGTCTGATTATGCAATCAATATCATTTAAATCCAAGTTTCACAAATCTCTATAACAAAATAACCATAAAACAGAGCACGGATCTCAAACTCGTTTGCAACTAAATTTCTAGCGAATATCAGTTTATAAAATCTTGTGTATATCCCATATCTTGCATAATTTTTGGAAACCGTTCGGGAGGACCCAAAATGGGATCGTCCCCCACAAAATCCATGTGGCGGATTTTGAATATTCGTTTTAGTTTTCTCATAATTCCCCTCGAAAATCAGCTTTTTTGTTTTGGCATGCGTTTCATAACAACTTGAAAAATCTATTTGATCTCTCATATCCTTCACAATTTGAGGAAATCCTTTGAGTGGAACCCAAATTAGCTCGTTCCCCACAAAACCCATGTAGTGGATTTTGAAATTTCTCCTTCATTTGTGCGCAATAGACCCCGAAAAACTGCCTCTCTTCTATTTTGTGCAGACTTTCATGATTGTTTGCATAGAGAATAATACATGCATGCATCAATAATTTTTTCTTTCAATCATATTGCATTTGTACAAAGTTCAGGGTATATTTCAAAAATATCTAATCAATCATGTCAAAACAACTTGCTTCGTCTCCCTGCAAATTGAGAACTACACTATGTGCACCTCGAATATTGCTTGATATAGTAGTGGGCATCAAAAGTAGTTTTTAGTTATTCACAAGTTGATTTAATCCACTCCTATGCTAAACTAGTTGGCACACTATCCTGACCATCCTCCCCGTGCTCTTGAATCACCGACCTTATTTTATCATAAAAAGAATCCAATTCCTCTGTTGTAGCACTCTTTGCTTGCTCTGCTTCAAAAAATTATTCATGTGCTTCCTTCGAAGGTAAAATCTGATTAATGAATGTTGCACTGACCCTTATCTTGTTGTTTAGACATTGAATGGATGCACCAATCTCCATACATCTCAATGTTGAAGGAAGAAGTTTATTGGGTGATCCTTCTTTGAAGAAATATATGCTAGAAGAGTCTGAAAATCTGCATGTTGAGTGAAAGAGATCTGAATAGCAAAAGCTAGATGATAGCTTGGATGAGTTAATGGTTGGTTTTGAAGAGGAAGGGATTTTCATTATATAGCAAATGGAGAGCTTGGAAGAGAGGCTTCACACATTAAAAGACGATGGAAAATCTAGACAACTACTTGTTCCTAGGATGATAGTTTTTGTTTTTCCTTTGTGTGGATTGATGCTTATGTTGACTGTCATTGATTTCTTGCAAGAACAAAGATGTCTAAAACAAAATACGCTACAGGAAAAACTTGTAAAGGAGGTCTATACTGCAAGAAATATGATGACTACACCCAAATTGAGGACCCCTTATTATTACTTAAGACTAAGTTGATGAGCTAATAATTACATGCAATATTTATTGAAATTTATTCATTTCCCTACTCTACATGGATATGAGAGGTCAACTGATCTAATTATTTTGATGCCAAGAAGTGTTGAAGGAGGAAGTGGTGCTTTGGCCTGACGATTGCCTCGAGCCATTCTTCAATGTATCCAATACTCCTTTGGTTCTCTTTTTCATTAGTATTGTCGGATTGCATGTCCTCCTTTATCATACCATGTGGATATTCAAACATTAATTTGGATCTTGCACAAAGGATCCGGGTACAAACTTGCAAGAAACTCTTTATTCTCGGGTTCCAATACTTTCTCTCCATCAAATGTTCTCTGTTATCCTTGATATCTAGGGATAACTAGGAGATCATGTCTCGAGGCCCACATGGTCCTAGACATGGAGTACCGAGAGCAGGATTGACTTGAGCATGGCCCTGGAGGGCCCATCTCTCTTCTTCTTCGTCAGATTTGTCCTGTCAGCAGTAGC
>ML796104.1:195969-206675 GCA_009831015.1 Picea engelmannii
GGCTGACGTCACCCTAAATCTGCATAGTGACGCAGCAACAATATTGGTGTATGAGCACATTTATTGCATTGTGATATAATAAGGATTGATTTTATACATTGAATGCAAGTATCATTTTGTACTTATTGAAGAAGTATTATAAGTCTTTGTCTTTATTTGCAATCATTGACTTCGTCAATAATTACATTTAGTATTGCTCATATGTGTTAAACATAGTCATTGATATTTAGAAGTACTAACCACTGCAGCACATTCTTTTAGTTTTATTTGCCTTGTCTCGCAAACAGGTGCTCTATCAGTAGATTATCTTCTCTTTGACTATCCTTTTGGCGGTAATCTGCGAAGGGAAAGATTTCTTTAACCTTTGAGCCTTATAACCTTGATCCTTTTCCTTCAGAACCCCAGATTACTAGGGACGTCTCCCTTGGGATTAGCCACCCTGAATAGAAAGAGCTCCCCATCGAGGTGACAGTGGGTGGGGAAGCTCCTGTTATGCCAGTTTGAGTCTTACTTCCAAGCTACTAAACCTATCCTACAAATTGTGTGATAACATTCTCCGTGGCTCTTTGGTCTCCTCTCCATATTTATAAGGAGAATCAAGGAAATCTTCCATATCTTCTTGTTTCTCATGGAAATTTTACTCCTCTATCCCTTTCTGAGATGCATATATGTTATTAATGGATGCCAATATTTGCTCCTCTTGAAATACAGAGATGTTCCCTACTATTGCTAGGATTTGCGAGATTTCTTGGAGTAACATCTTTCTTTACTAAAAAATTCTTGAGCATATTTAAAGGCTCATTATTGGTTGATAATATTTTTCTTGCACATGGATTGGTGCAAAGGGAGGTATTTTAAATAAAAAAATCCTACTTCTACACAAAGCAAATTTCAAAGCAAAGCATATACTTGGACATCTCATGCTACTAAGACCCTTCTATCACTAAGTTATTTGTTGACATGAGTAGATTTCCCCTTTCCATGCATTAAACTTAAATGAAAGATCCGGAAACCAAATTATCAATGTCTATTCCCTTTAGCATCTCCTCGAAAACGACACCAAAAATTTCAAACAATTCTATTGATCAAACTATGTTACATTAAATTCATCAATATGGTGTTCGTAGACTTGTGAAATGCCGACAAAATATATGCAGGAGTAGGCAACTAACTCTAGGATAAGAAAGTTGAATGAAAGGCTACAAAATTCAATTGAGGTTAATGGAATTATGATTCAACTATTAACCACATTCCTTTGGTTGACAAGCAAGAGCATCAACTAGTTTTGTGATCACTAAAGAAACTCAGCCTTCAATGCCTGACTTTGTAGGGAAACCACACTTGCAGTAATGAAAGAGTATAAAGGAATGAACAATAACTAAATTGAACAACTAATTAAAAAAAATCACACATAAAAAATGAAACTATTTGGGTAGCGTATAATAGAGAGAGGGGGCCCTACCTCTCTTGGCATATACTACCAAGAAGTACTACATTAGAGAACTCTTGATGTGCAACAACAAGCTCTTTATTCTAGTATCAAAATGATTACAATGATCATTCTCTTCAATATGGAACTCTATGCTATAAAACTTTCAACTCTCTAACTCCTTCTATCTACCCTTCAAGATAAATGATATCCTCTCATATTTATACATATAGCTCCTCCTTCACAAAAATAAGAGTTACAACAAGATGATATCAGATCCTAAACAAGTGGAACAAATCCTAGATCCTAAACATGTGGATATTTCACCACCAATTCTTGGATTTGTTATAAGATAGTTTGAATAAGACAATAACATCAAATCCCATAATATCCATGTGCCCAAATTCATGGATATGGTTCACCACTTCATCAAACCACTTAGCTACAGAATTGCAAGCTAGCCAGACAAGTTTTAGAAATCTCAACCATACGCCCCTTGTTTTGTACTTTTTGCAATTTTTTCTCAAAAGTCACCTAAATGACCCTATTCTGCACAAAACCCATATTTTAAATTGTTTTCTTATCCTCTTCATATTTTCATAAATGACATGGAAAGTTTGACTACTAGAACTACCAATCAGTTGTAGAATTGCCAATAGCTGCAAAATTTCCAACAGCTACAGAATTGCACAAGTAAGTTAGGAAATAAAAATACCTACCTTAATTAATCATAAAAACATGGGAAATCAACCCGTTTAGTGTAATTATGCCATGTGAAGCTCATATAAGGTATAAATGGTCAAATGCGAAAATATGAGTGATAAAGGGAATGATGATGATGGGGTAAAGTGAATGAAAAATGACTAAATGGCATCGTAAAATGTGTTATTTCTGAGTTCCAACAACTATCATAAATTGGATAGATGAAATTTATGTTTAACAATTTTTGCAACTCATCCTTCATTATCTTATTCAATGTGGGGTTCATTTGACATTGGGGATATTGAATATGTCAAAAAATTATCTCCGGTATAAATATAGTGAGTATAAATATTAAGATGGATTCCCTTCATATCAATATATTCCCATTGAAATGCATTAGTATGTTTTTTCAAAAACTCAATTAACTAATTGTTTTGTGAACCTTCTAGCCTAGGATTGATATTGAGTGTTCTTCCTAGACTAATTTCTATTAGCATGTTGTTTGTTTTAGAAACAATTTATAAATAATAAGGAATAGAATTGAATTTTGATGATATATCATGGAATGAATGTCATTCTTCTTACATATGCAAGATATGATTGGTAGGTGAAAAGGATTAGTTATGAGAACGTCGTTAGTCTTCTCTTTAAAAGAGAGATAAATCAATTGTAAGAAATTATTAACATCTTCGTCATCATTGTCCCCATTCCCTACCCATATGGGCATTTGTTGATCCAAGGTAGGCTTGGCAAGAGGTATACGGTGAGTTTCTTGATGGAATTTCCATGGGAGGTAATCATGTATCTGGATATACAACCAATATAGGCATCAATAATGGCTAACCATGTCCTGCCTAAGATCAAAGGGTAACCCCTAAGGTTGGGTTTTGGTTGTAGAACCATACAATATGTTGGATACTCCCACGAATATACATAAATTACTACATCCCCTAGAATACCTTTAATATTTACAATGGATTAGTCATCCATTTGGATAATTGTAGGAGTTTGTCATAAGTTAATCAATTTGAGATTCTCCATATTCTCCCTAGTCATGACATTGATGGAAACCCCTAAGTCAATTAAGGTATTTGAAATATGAATATTGTTAGTTAAAACATCAATAATAGGTATCCCAGGGTCCATATACTTGGTAGTGAAAATATTCCCAAGCATTATATTCTCTAGTTGATCGATCACCTAGATAGTTGGAGGATCCTTATTCTTCCTACCATGATTCTTTAGACATAAATCTCAGATAGCTTTGACAAAGATGGGAACATATTTGATTTCTTGAAACAGTGGTATCTTGACACATAGATTCTTTAATTCCCCAAGGAATTCAAACTTAGGCTAGGCAAGGGGTTTGTCTATACATAGCCTCTTTGGATGGGGAGGAAGTTATGCATCCCCTAGTTGTGGTTGTTTTGGAATTTATGGGGAAGTAATGTGTGGTGTATTTGGAGAATGGGAAACTTGCTGATTTTCTATAGGATCTCTTCCTACCCAATCTTGAACTTCTGCCTCACTATTTTCTAAGATAATTAGAGAAGTTTGATTATTGAGAATTCTCCCTAATGTTAAGCGAATATCTTGACAATCAATAGGGGTAATGTAATAAGTAGGAAATTGGACAAATCAATGGTGTAAGTGGATTGATTTGTTTTATTATTTGGGTTAGTTGTTGGTTGTGTAGGTAGTCACCAATATCAGTGAAGGATTTCCAGTAGGCATCTATAATTGTTGGTGCTAAGGTAATTGAAAGTGTTGTTGGGTTCCAAAGTGAGAGCCTCGCCAAACTTGTGGCCATTGATATCTTTGTTTTGGATGAAGTGGGTATTGTTGCAAGGGAATGAGATGATTCCAAGGTTTATAAGGCCATTGCATTCGTTAGTTAGTCCAAAAAGTATTATAATACCAAGAAGGATCTTGAACCATACCTGGAAAATTGAGGTTGATAAGGTTACTTTCGGGCAATGAAACAAGTTTCTTCAATCTCCTCACTAATTCCTTGATACACAAATTTTGGTCTGAGAAAATAATTGTAGTTGGTGGTGGCATGATTCTTCTCACAAATTCTATAGACTTCAACATTATTCAATGGGAACTCCCTCAAGAGGTGTTTTTTCTTACATTTGGAGCAAAATATGGATAATGTCCACTCTACTTATTCTTGCTTATTTTTAACCTGCAAGGTATCAAACTATGAGCTCAAATAAATAAGAATGTTAGTTTTGAAATTTTCCAACAAATTATTGATTTTAACGTGAGTAACTCCTCCTCTGCATGACTTAGTAATTATAGAACCAATATCTCTAGGACATTTCCCATGCTTCAAATTTCCTCATGAGTATATTTTGCATAAATCACAGATGCCATCATAGACCACTTGCAAAATGTCTCCCCCTCTTATTAGATTCAATAGGTCAAGATATTCATCTCTTATTCCTCTAATAAAAATAGTTTACAAAGTGTCTTTATCTAATTTTCTTTGTTTTTACTTTTGCAAATTATACTGGAACCTTTCCATGTAGTCTTCCAAACTCTCATCATCTTTCTAAGTCATATTAAATATATATTCATGGAGGTCTATTGCCTTATAGTAGTATTTATATTTCCTTAGGAAGACTTGATTCATCTCCTCCCAGGTGTGGATGCTTTGCCCCCCAAGTCCCACTATCTAGCGGAGTGTTGCATTCTTTAATGTGGCAGGAAAAAACTTCAACTTTTGGGAATTTGTAGTATAGCCATAGTTTATGTATAGGACATCGAACTCAAAAAGGAAGGTGTCAAAATATTCACTGGATAGACCATTAAAGTTGGGCAAAGCTGAAGGATAAAAATTATTCATTGGTGCTTCATCTCAAGGGTCTCTGATTCAAAACAAAAAAAGTAATAGTGTCACCCTAGTTAGAACCACCTCCTTCCACATCTACCATGATGATGAGAAAATAGTCCACAAGAGGTGGTCTTTATTGTGCTATTGATTCCCAAGAGAAAATTGATCCCTCAGCAAAATATGGCTCGTGAACTAGATTATGTTGAGAATCTAAATCTAGTTGACCATTGATAAGTTCTTATATCCTCACTATCCCTTTACTGAAAGGATTCAACTCTACTTCTACTACAGACACAAATGTAGGATTCCTCCTTTGATATTGTTGAGTATTGGATATTACCCCTAAACCTTCTCTTGATATGTCTGCAAAATGGTTAGCAGCATGGGTGGATCATACTACACCACAAAAACATGCTTGTGCTCTTGGATTTCTAGCTTTATTCATGCATCTATATGTTTCTAATATATATGCAAAACACTACATATGATATATTACAAGGAGGATTGTCGATAATTCCTACAGTGTAAATCCCTATGCTATGTATTATCTAATTCAACATAATAAAAACTTCTTAGGCATTTAACACCTTCCTAGCAATGATGCCAAAAATTGTAGGCTCACTAAATACCTTATTAATTCTCAACGGGGCATCTAGTTCACAAGTACACTCAAATTTCAACCCATGGATTTTATGCTTACGAAGTGTTGTGAAAAGTATATGAAAGTCTCAAGAACTTAATTAAGACTTGAATCCTAACATGCTACTTCTATTCTAACTAGAAATCCAATTCTACTTGCAAAAAATAAAGCATTAAAGTATGAAAAGCATAAAGAATTGATGTAAACAACTACAATCTACATCTTGAATATTAGTAGCATACAATTATATTCAACATTATATAGCAATACATTATGAATAGTTCAATAGCACATATTTACTCTCTCTCTCTCTCTCTCTCTCTCTCTCTCTCTCTCTCTCCATGACTACAAGGAAAACACCTTGTAGAAAAGGTTTTTATTGTTACAAGATTGGGAAAAAAATTCAAAAAAACCTTTGCTACAACCTTCGCTATTCATATCAAAGGTTTTAATGAATGTTCCATATAACTAAAAAAAACTGGGCAGGCAGAGGTTTCTTTTTTCAATGCTTGTATTGGTAAAATGGACCAGTATGTGCTTACGTAACATGCACCAATGCATAAATAAACCTAAAAGGCATCAGTTCTCATATAATTATTACGCAACAATTCTATATTTTTGTTGTATGAACCACTAGTGCTCGTATAATTATCATGCACCAGTTCTGTCTTTTTTTGTTGTATGTAGCATTGGTGCTTGTATAAATATTACGCATTGAGTCGTTCTTTTTTTTATTGCACACTGGTGCTCGTATAATTTGTATGTATCGGTGTCTATATTACCATGTGCACTAGAGGGAAGTGAAATTTTGAACATTTGAGGTGAGATATCGATGCCATTCTTTGTTACTAAGAATTGGTGTGTATATTACATGTAAAGCACCAATGTGTATTGTAATCATGCACACCATAATATTTTGAAATGACAAATATAATTATATGTTATGTCGTTTAAAGCAATGGTGTTTTTTCACATTTTTTAGCACCGGTGCTTTAACGTAATTAATAGGCACCAATGCGTATAACTCATAAAAATGCATCGATATGTTTTTATGGTATGCACTATTTAGTGAGTTCAAAAGAATACAATGCACTGATATGTATATCTTTTAATTAATTGTTTTTTTACAAATTTTCAATTAATCACCTCAAAATCAAATATTTTTTATAATAATATTGATTTTTATATTTTTGGTATTGTGTTTTGATATAATGATTCCATTAATGTGGTATCCAATGGATTACACCTTTGTTATTTGTAACAATGCAAATCATCTATATATTAATTAATCAACAATGCAACATTTTACAACATTTGACAATGTAATAAAATAAGAAACACATTTTACTATATATGAATAAGAGACCCATCATCATACAAAATGGAACAATGTAAAGGTCCACAATAATCAAAATGCAACCAATATGTAATTGTTACACTTATTAGTAACATGTCCTCATGCAATTGGGACAATATGTCGAGTACATTAAACAAAATCCTTGATTTTCATAGGAAAATATTCCAAAACATAC
Source organism: Picea engelmannii (assembly GCA_009831015.1). Taxonomy (NCBI): domain Eukaryota; kingdom Viridiplantae; phylum Streptophyta; class Pinopsida; order Pinales; family Pinaceae; genus Picea; species Picea engelmannii. Next base: position 203,112 of record ML796104.1, read on the forward strand.
AACTTGACGTAACATTAAATTATATTGATTGTCATTCATCACTTGAATTGTTGTTAGCACTCGAGCTATGTGCATGCCTCATTTCTTCATCACTTGTAAGTAATATTGTACTTTGGTTATTTAACCTATTGTTTTCTTGATTAACTTGTTTTTTATGTTCCACCTCTTCATGTTCCATCTACAAACATAGAAATAAAGTGTAATAAGTATATCTACATTTATATAGTAGAATATACATGATTGCATAAATAAAAAAGGGTACCATAGTAGTGAGTGTTTCATAAACAATACAGATTCTTTCAAATCCATGTTGCTTGCCATCTCTCAAAATCTCTTATGTTGGTTGAACTCCATACTTTGTTTCCTGCATGTTTAATATGCCATGGCAAAGCATGGTCGATATAATTAATATAAAGGTTTCTTGATGTTCCATTAATTATAAAACGAGGGATGTTAAACAACATAACTACTTACAAATTGTTCAATTAAACCTTAATACTTCAACATATACTCACAACCCATACTTAATTGAATGTCTATCAATTCTTTGGTTGGTTTTTTTTTGTATGTTAGCACTTATTAGAAGAGATCCATGGATGACTGTAAATTAATTATTTAAATATAATGATCACAAAAAACATGAAATCTTAAGTAATATAAAAAAATGTAAGTACTCACAAACTTTGTTGTCAACCCTTTTATTCCTCGTCGTCTTGTTTTATGTGTTGAATGGATTCCATATTATTTTATTTTCTGCAACAAAACAATTGAAAATTAGTATTTCGTGAGATAATTAAATTCGATATACATAAAAGAATAAATGAATGATTGCGTACCTCCAATGCACATTGTTGTTAGGATGGCTCCTCCTACGATGCAATTATATTCATTTCTTTTATCATCTCCTTGTACACTTTTTTGGACATCCCTAGCGGCATATATTGGTTTTCCCCTCATTTGTTCCTTCGAATTTGCATAATCTTCCTAAAAAAATAAATAAATAATTAATTGACATGAAAGTAAATATAGAAAGAAAAAAAAATGGTAATTTTGGGGACATATTATAGAAAAACATGTTTATGTTGGACAGTTGGTTGTCATTGATGTCAACCCTTGGAGAAGTCTGAAATCCCTAGAGATGTGGTTGTCATTGATGTCAACCCTTGGAGAAGTCTGAAATCCATAGAGATGTGGTTGACATTGATGGTGAGTCAGTTTTCATTGATGGATTGGTTGATGTTAGCAGATGTGTTGGGTGCAATTGATGAATTCTACATGAAACCTCGGAGGTGTGGTTATGGGAACTGAATTTGGTTGAGGAAAATGGACATGAAGGATAGTATAAATGTATGTAAGACACTCATAGATGGATATTCATTGTCATGTTGTTTCCGATGTTAGGTGGTACGTCACTGATTCCTTGTGGTTGAGGAGTTATGAGGTCATGAATTTGGAAGCTCAAAATATGGGTTAAGAAGCCCCTAGTTGGTTACAATATGCGTTAAGAATCCCCTAATTGGTTGCAAGTCATTAATTAAAGGGTAAATATATTGTAACAAGAAAGTTCAAGAAGCCCTAAAGTTAAGGAAAGAGGTTACTTAGAAAAAATATATATACACCTCAAGAAGTCAATCATAAGTACATTCACACACACATTCTATTGAATATATTCTATGTGAGTAAATGATTCTAATATAAGGTAACCAAGGAGATATGAGGTGTATTTCAAAGAGAATATGAAGTAAAGAAGGGTGAAATTTCAAGGGAGGATGAAGTCTTGTGATGATGTGTTCTAAGGTATGTTATTTAAAGGTCATCTTACCACATTCACTATAACTTGTTTTTATAGAATTATTAAAATAGAAAAAATTGGAGGGGGTTGAGAAGACATGTCAAGGTACCTATGGTAAAAAACTTAGCTTATGGGTCATTTTATTTTCTGAGATACACTCTATGGAAAATAGGGTTTTTGGCTAGTCCTGGAACTAGTCTCAAACAAGTGTTCCGGGTAAAACAGTCATAAATTATTCATAGAGGATCCAAATTCAGTGAGACAAAATGAATTGGGTAGATTACATTCTTTATTATGTTTTGTATTATTTTCATATCTATAAATCGAATATTCCACGTGTGGCATGCTCTACAATTTGGCTCTCTAAAATAAGCCAAAATTCAGCAAGGTCTATCATTTTTGCTATATCTCATTTTTTGGGATGTTCCAAGTAGTGAAACTTGGAATAATTTCAGAGAAGATATCTAATAATATTGGGTACAAGTTTCAAACATTTATTCATTACAGTTATGGAGTTATTCTTGTTGAAAATTAGGGTTTGTAACTAATCCAAAAACTAGTTTCGTGAGACTAAGGTAAAGTTTGATGAATATGTTATTCTCTTGTTGTTGAAGTTGAGGAAGGTATGCAGGTCTGTGATCACATACACCAGGTATTTTATAGAGTTATAGTTATGTTTATATGCATTTTTTTAGGGTTACATTTTGATTGAGTTATGGTGCATGATTAAGGCAAGTATTTGGTATATTATTCAGGCATTGGCACATGCTTGAGGCACATATTAGGTGCATGGTTGAGGCATATACTTGGTATGTGATCTTGGTTTTTGGGTACTTTTTTGAGGAACTTCATTGATGATATATTATGGTACATCGTGTATGGCATGATTGAGACATATCATGAGTGATATGATATATGGTTGAGGCACATTGTTTGAGGAGAATCTTTGATATTTTTTTTTGTTTGTTAATGTGGCCGAACCTGTTGGCATCAGGATTAAACTGTGGCTTGAGAAACCGCGACTCAGGGGCATCTAAGATGTCAAAATCACCCGGGGATCGCACCCGTCCTGAGCCACACCAACCCTTAACATGGTTGGATTTTTTGTCCCTGTAGGTTTCGAACCGGTGACTTTTCAACATAGAGTGGCTTAACAACACACTCCATCACCGACTGTTCTACACCTCGGGGAATTTTAAAAGAGAAGGACATGGGAGTGGGATTTGATCCACTTATGTGTGCACGGGTCACGATACCATTTATTATAGTATCGCTAGGTGCAACCACACGTTCGACCACTACCTCAAGGTGTCCCCATGACTCCAGGTAAAGCCCTCATGAGAATTGAACCTTGCCCAATGGTGAAAAACTCCTCGCTTTCCATCATTGGATCCAACCCCTTTGGGTTGAGGAGAATCTTTGATATTGTGCACATTATTTGAGATACATTTTTGGTATATCTATGAGGCATTCCTTGGTAACTTTCATGCATGGTGAGATACATCGTTGATGCATGATATGGTGTTGACACATGGTATTGTTGATACTGAGAGGGGGGTGAATCAGTATCAAGTACAATTTATAAACTTTTTCAACTTATACTTAAACCATTCAATTATATCCAATGAGAAATTAAAAATAGTATAAGATTTACACCAATACGCCACAATACACCATGCACAATATATGAGAAATAATCAATAGTTATTGTTCAAGGGAAGTAATGACTTCCAAAGGTAGTTACAGCTTCCAAATGTAAAGGGAGGGATAAA